>JAOXYA010036393.1:0-12761 GCA_028565675.1 Sorex palustris
GAGTAATTCCTGAGTGCAGAGCCAGGAATAACCCCTGTGCATCGCCAGGTGTAACCCAAAAAGCAAAAAAAAAAAAAAAAGAGTGTCTCGGGCTGGAGCGATAGCACAGCAGGTAGGGCGTTTGCCTTGCATGCGGCTGACCCGGGTTCGATCCCCAGCATCCTGTATGATCCCCCGAGCACCGCCAGGAGTAATTCCTGAGTGCATCGACGGGTGTGACCCAAAAGCAAAAAAAAAAAAAAGTCACGTAACGGGCTGGAGAGAGAGCACTGGGGTCAAACGGCTTGCTTGTATGCAGACCACCCCAGTTCTAACCCAGGCACTGAGTAAGGGCAGGTCCCCGGAGTTACTTCCTGAGGACGGCCCAGCTGGACCTGCCCACACCCCCAAGGGGTGAGGGGTGGTATAACCTCCATCCCCTGCCCTGCCATTAAAAAAGTCAAGAAAAGGCCAGAGAAAGTTCAAGGCAAAGTTCAAGTGCTTAGGCACAGGCTTTGTGTGTGTGTGTGTGTGTGTGTGTGTGTGTGTGTGTGTGTGTGTGTGGTGGGAGTTGGGGGCCAGGAAAGAACTGCCTGACCCCTGAGCACCACCAGTTGACCTGAGCAAGGAGTTAGGAGAAGTTTTTGAGTCAGAGGTGTGACCCCCAAAATGAATTGCCCAGGGTTAGTCTGTAGAGATTGCTAGAAATATTATTAGAAGTCAATTTACTACGACTATTTAATTGGATTACTTGCTGAGGAAAGAAGAAAGCAACACATCCTGAATGGAACCCCACCCTTGAGCCATTTACTGGGCCCGCTTGAGCAAATCGATGAACAACGGGAGGACAGTGCTACAGTGCTACAGTCTATAGACGCCACATGCCCCTGGAGAAGCTGCCTCCACAGTCTGACCACCCCTTTTGCCCCCACAGGTGGACCATGGCTGCTCACCGCCCTTCTCTTCATCCTCGCCAGAGCCTCCCAGATAACAGCACAGGTGGGACGTCCCCCCAATTTACCCATGAGAAAATGGGTTTGAGAGGCTAGGAGTCAGGTCCTAGCAGGTCTCAGACCAGAAGCAGGTCCCCCTTGGTCCTCTTCCTGCCCCGCCCTCCCACAGTAGGATGAGGTCATTGTCTTTGATGCCTACAAGAGTGACCAGAAAGAGCTAGTGACCGTTTGCCTCAGGTTTGTGGCCACCACTGGCTAACCAGAACATTCACAAACTCTCACCCACCACATTCCAAGAAGGGCCCCTTCCACTCTGAGTGGGGTCTCTGAGGACTGCCCCTCCGCGAGGAAGGGCCCATCTCCCTGCGCTCACGTTTACAATGTTTGGTGGGCAAGCATTTCAAATGGCGGAGAAATAGGACAGGGTAGGGCACTGACCTTGCACATGACTGACCCAAGTTTGATCCCCGACACCCTATAGGGTTCCCCAAGCCTCGCCAGGACTGAACCCTGAGTGCAGTGCCAAGAACAAGCCCTGAGCATTGCTAGCTGTGACCCAAAATCCAAAAGCAAAAGATGCAGGGCACCATGTTAAACTTCAGAGATGGGGAGCGTGTGTGTGTGTGTGTGTGTGTGTGTGTGTGTGTGTCCCTGAGGGTTCAGGTGCCCAGATGCATGCGGGGGGGGGGGTGGTCAACAGCAGGAGGAGGCGCTGCTGGAGGACTGCAAGTCATGAGGGGCAACCTGGGGCCTGATGGAGGTGCGTCAGGGTGGGGACAGGCCTTCCTAGGACAGAAGGAGGGTGGCAGGACTCCGTACACTTGTGGCCCCTCACGAGGACCCCACAGCCTTGAAGCCCTGCCCTGCCCAGCCCTCGCTCGCTCGGTCCCCTCTGGTGACAGGAAAGGGTTTGTTTCCCTTCCCCCTCCAAGGCACATCCATGGCCTGAGATTGTCCCCAACCCCGTCAAACTCACCCACTGCTTTGCAGGAGACTCAGCCCGCAGCTAATGGCCTTCACTGAAGGCCTCTCTCCCCCCCTCCACCCCGGCAAATGTGGGTCACTGACTCCCCTCCTGTCCACCTGCTCCCAGCTGGGGGTGGAGAAAGGCTGGGACAGAAGGACAGGGACTGTACACTCGCTGTGGGGTCAGCATCTCCCTATACCTCCCCCCTACCACCCTCCCCCCCCACACACACACAGTGGCCCACGGATCCTCCTAAACTAGAGGCTCTTGGACAAGATCCCGGCTCACTGGCCAGCACAAGCCAGGACTAGACTGTGGTTTGCTTTTACATGCCAGGCAAATGCCTTTACCTTCTCTCTCTCTCTCTCTCTCTCTCTCTCTCTCTCTCTCTCTCTCTCTCTCTCTCTCTCTCTCTCTCTCCCTCTCTCTCTTACTGATCTTTCTCAAACAGAAACCAGATCTCCCCTCTTACAAGCCTAAACCCTCCGGTGAGGTGACTTCCTATCATTTTGGATGAAAACCTCAACTCAAGCTGGGGAGAGAGCTCAGGAATTAGGGGTGCATGCCTTCGTGCACAGGGCCCCACATTCCATCCCCGGCACTGGCATGATGTCCCCAAACCTGAGTGTTGATCTGTCCAGCACAGCTGGCTGAGTATTTCCTGGAAATCGACCCTGGGTCCCCTAGGTACTGCTGAGTGGGTCCCCCATCCAAGATAAAACAAAAGGACCCCTCAATTCCCTGCTGTCTCCAAAGATGCCATGGGACCAGGTCCCTCTCGAGAACGTCAGCGCGACCCTGCCCCTTCGCTGGCTCTGTGTCCACCCTCCTGGCCTCTCTGGCTGCTTCTCAGAGTGGACACACCCTCAGAGCCACACCTCCCCTTGGCTCCCATCACTCTCCATGAATAACGGGAGAACGGTCGAGGGGACTTCTGAATTCACATTTATTTGTGGGATTTTACAGGAATGTGGTCCTTCCACCATGAGGGAGGGGGAGCAGGTGGCACCCGGAAGGCCAGGCGCCAGACAGAGATTGGCTGCAAGAACGTAACCGTGTCAGACGGACCAAGAAGTGAGTGCGAGAGCTGCCGGGGTAAAGGGAAGCTTGCTTCAAGCACTTGGCCTCAGCCCGGGAGGCAGCACGCTTGGCCTTCCAGGTGGGAGCCAGGGCCCCCTGGAGGCCTCAGAGGCTCCCCTCACCCTGGGCCTCTCGCCACGCCTGGCGTATCTTGACCTTCACTTTGAAAGCTTTGATCAGGAAGACGACCTTGAGCTGCCCCTCCAGGCAGGGTAGCTGGCCATCATCTGGGATGTCCAAGTCAAACCGCTGCAGCATCCAGGCAACAGTCAGGAAGACCTCCTGGCGGGCCAAGAGCTCGCCCAGGCAGGAGCGGGGGCCCGCCCCGAAGGGCAGGTAGCTCATGGAGGGGTTGATGAGATGGGTCCGGGTCTGGTCCAAGAAGCGCTCTGTGGATGCAGGCGGCAGGGGTCAGGGCCCGAGCTGGGAGTGCACGCAGGTGGGCTGGCTGCCCAGTGGCCCTCAGCCACCCAGAGAAGGGTAGGAAGGAGGCACTAGTGACCGGGGTCAGCTTCCTGGACAGGAGACTTGGTGACATGGGAGATGGAGCTACTGTAAGTGGGGGCCAACCGAGGGCAGGCATGGTGGGATGATGGGTGGGTTGTCAGGTCCCTGCAGCTAGGAACAGGAGCTTTTGGAGAGCCAGGAAGCCGGAAAGGAGGCAGATGGGCAGTGTGTGTGTGTGGGGGGGCTCACCGGGTCTGAACTGGTCAGGCTGGGCCCACTCCTTCTCATCGTGATGCAGTGCCCACAGATTGATGATGACATTTGTGTCCTTGTCCACGGCCAAATCACCAATGCTGCAACAGAGAGGGAGGCCTGGGTGGGGGGGTTGTTCTCTTCCCCCTCCCCCACTCAGCTGGGAGTTGCCATGGGTGGTGGAGGGAGGTATCTATGGGAGTTTCCTCCCTTACCCACACTCTTCCTTTTTCTCTCAGAACCCACCCTCCTCTGCCCTCTCCCCTGTCTGTGTATGCTCGTGACTACTCAAATCACTTGGCCTGACTCTGGGAACTGGGTATGTCTTGCAGCTCTGGGAGCACAGAACACCCCCGTTTTCTTTTCTTTATTTTATTTTATTTTTTTTTTCTTTTTGGGTCACACCCGGCGATGCTCAGGGGTTACTCCTAACTCTGCACTCAGGAATCACTCCTGGCAGTGCTCGGGAAACCATATGGGATGCTGGGAATTGAACCTGGGTTGGCCACGTGCAAGACTACCCTACCCACTGTGCTATTGCTCCAGCCCCGACACCCCAGTTTTCTTTCCAGACCTTGTGTGTCCAGGGTGACCAGCAGTTCTTTCGAGCAGTCCCTCAGGGATTGGGGGGTGGACACTTGGTGGGTCAAGGGAAATAAGATGGACCTCGCAGGGGAACTGACCACAGGGCAGGTCCTTGGGTAGACCAGAAGTCCAGAGGCGGGCATCTTGGGGCTGGGTAGGGAGGGAAGACGCACCTGGAGTCAACAATAGCCTTGTGGGGGATGAGCAGCGGGGCCACGGGCCTGATGCGGAGCACCTCCCGGACGGCGGCTTCTAGCAGGAGGAGGCGGTGCCGGTCACTGATTGTCGGTGTCCGGTTGAAACCCACATTCTGGTCAATCTCCTCCTGGATTCTCTTCATTAGCTGAGGGCCAGAGCAGGGTGGATATGCCCAGTGAGCTTAACAGGGTTCTAGGGTCCCATCCAGAAGAGCTGGCCCAGAGCCTCCTGCTGGTGGCTTCCGGGAGACGGGCAGCCCGGTATGGCCACACAGAAGGCCCGAGAGCCGTGTCCCTCTCCACTCTGGGGCCAGACGTGGGGCTGGTTGGAGTGGAGATCAGGGAGACGGAGCAGGGAAGCCCACCTGAGGGTGATGGAGCAGGTAGGCGATCAGCCACTGTATCGTGGACACGGTGGTCTCCACGCCGGCCCCGAAGATGTCACTTATGGTGCCCAGGATATGTTCATCAGAAAGAAGTGTGGAGTTCTGGTTCGAGGTGGTGTTGTTATTGTCCAAGTTCATCTTGGCTTGCATCAGTAGGTCCAGCATATTCCTGGTTGAGTCGCCGATGTAGCTCTTCTGGTTGGGAAAGTTTGGGAGAGTGTGATAAGGACTCAGCCCCGTCTGCAGTGCCCTCCTGGGCTCCTGTCGCGGGGCAGAGAAACAGAGCATTTCCCAAAGGAGCCCAGCCCTGCTCCCGGACACTCCTAACCTGACCTGGACTCACTTTGGCGCTATCACCTGGTACTTGTGCTTTGTTTGGGGGCCACACCTGACAGTGCTCAGGGCTTCACCTACCTTGTAGTTTTCAAAAATTTTATTCAGCAGGTCATTTCGAATTTTAACACAGCTCTTCATCTTTTTCAGGGTTTTATTCGGAAAAACCTGAAAAGACAGTAAGAAATATCAATCCACCCCCTTTTCACCCGCTACTCAAATTCTCCAGGAGAAAGATCCTAACTTTCTGGTTTTTGTGGTTATTTGTTTGAGGGACACACCTGGTGTTGCTCAAGGCTCTGAGCTCAGGGGGCCCTACGTGGGGGGGATGGAACCTGGGTCAGTCACAGGCAAGATAAGTGCCTCACCTGTTGTAGTATCTCTCTGTCCTGTGATCCTAGCTTTCTGTCTCAGGAATTCCTACTCCAACCCAACCTTCAACCCACATGGGTGTGGGGATGCATAATGGAAAAGTAAGACAGTTTCGTAGAAGGAAGAAGGGGGTGCCTCCACTTCCTCTCCCCTCTCTAATAAACATCAAGCCCTGAGTAGAAGGTGGTCAGTTTAACAAAAAGTTTTTAAAATTTATCTTGTTTTGGGCCCCACCTGGCAATGCTAGGGCATACTCCTGGCTCTGTACTCAGGAATTACTCCTGATGGTGGTCAGGGGACCATATGGGACGCCGGAGATAGGGGTGGGGATGGAGTGGGGTGGGGTGGGCAGTTTTACTGCGAGTACTTGCCTAGTGTTTGGAGTGAGATAGAAGTGATTCTAAAGTGTTGACCGCATTCTTTTACTTCCCAAGGCGTCTTTTCCCATTTGCCAGATGAAGATGGAAAGATACCTCGCTCCCAGGGAGCAGGGCTGCGTGGCTGATGCCCGTGGAAGAGCTCAAGCCACTAGGGCAATTGACAATGAGAGCCATTGTCAGGGTATTCAAATGTGGAGTCACAAAAAAGTGGCAGGAGCGCAGGTGCGGCTCTCTGTGGCTGAGGGAATCAGCTTCGGGCAGGGGAGGTGGTGGGAGGGACCGGGGGTGGCTGTGGTCTCACGCTCACCTTCAGCCCAGGGAAGATGTCCACAATAGTGTTCTGGCTCAGAGCATGCAGGATGCCATCGTTGTACCTCTGTATGATCTCGAGTTCAGGGTCCCCACGCTTGTAGGAAGAGCTGAAGCAGATCTCACTGATCACATTGGTCATTGCCAGGAAGGTGGGCTCGGACAGATCTAAGGACTGTCCGTCCTGGGTGGCCAGGAAATCACACAGTAAACGGATTTCCTGACAGACTGAGGGGAGAGAGAGACGAGGCGGGCGGTCAGCCCCTCTTAGCCTGGGCATCTTTGCAAGGGACAGGTAGCAGATGGCCACTAGGTGGCAGAAGTGGCCAAGAAAAGGTCCCACTGACCCCCTTCGGAACCCCTCCCTCCTCTGCACCCCTCTTCTCCCTCCGCCACCCCCCTTTTCCCGGGGTGGGGGGCACTGGTATGTGTGCGGACGCTGGATGGGGACTTACTGATCTTCTCCAGCCTCTGGCTGCCGTCCTTGAAGAGGGTGAAGGTAGCCTGCACCAGCCTCCGATGCAGCTGCCACTGGGCACCGTGGTCGGCGAAAGCAACACCCTTCTGGTTGTCCGACAGGATGTCAAGCGTTGTCTTTAGAGAGCAAGAAACACAGGAAAGATCTGTGCCACCTTCCCTGCTTGCCCGTGTTCCCCCTCCCATGGGACAGGTGCCTGCCTTGTGAGGCGCCCCCGCCTGGGAGACCCTCCGCCTCACCCAGCCACCCCCACCGCCAGTCCCAGCAGAGAGACAGAGGCGGGACCCCTGGGCGCCAGCTTAGCCCTGGGTGCCCTGGGGCTTCTTTGCAACACCATGGATGGGTGTTGGGTTTGGGGAGCAGGTATTTAGCTCAGAGACCCCTGCCTTCCCTGCCCGCCTAGGCCACCTCCGAAAAGCTCAGGAGTCTCGTCCACCCAGAATGGGTTTGGGCAAGCTACCTCTCCCGAGGTGGCTCCCAAGCCTCCCCTCACCCACCCTTGACTCACATACCCCTTTGATTGCGCCAGCCTCCTTGTTTCGCCTGCAGGAGGGAGGCAGCTCACCTTGGATCCACCGAGGGAAAGCGAAAAAAGGTGAGGGGTACTGCCTGACACTCAGGCCAGGGTGGTCATTCTGCACTTTCCCCCGAGGAACTCCTCAGCATCCCTGGAAATAGGGACCTGCTGGCCACAAGCAGCGGCCTGGGAGTGGGTCCCTGGGCCAGGCCACCCGGGAGCTGCAGCAGTTACCAGCAGGGCCGTGCAGGGGCTGGACCATGACTCGGCTGAGCAATGGAACGACCCTGGCTGTGGAGACAAGGATGGAGACGGGAGGGGGCACTGCTTACCATGTGGGGCCGACCAGAGAACTCCCGGCCCTTCTTGATCAGCACCTCCTTGGCCAGCTGGTAGTGACCAACCATCACTGTTGTCTTGGAGCCCAGCCGAAAGGAATAGATGGGGCCGTATTTTTTTTGCAGGTTGAAGAAGTTCAGGTGTTGCTGGCCATCCCTGGGGAGGAACGGCAGGCTGCCCACCAGGGGCAGGGATGGGAGGCTGTTGGGGTACTTGGCATCACGGGACTTTAGCCTGGGCCAAAAGAAGTAGGTGAGACTGAGCATCAAGAGCGTCAGCAGCTCCCACATGGTGGCGGGTGGAGGAACAGCTCTGGGGCGCAAGGAGGCCTTTTAAGTGACGGTCCTGCCCTTCACCTTGACTCTGTGTTATCTCTTGTCTTGTGGGAGTTTATGCTGGAGCACAGCCAGGCCTGGGCCCTTTCTCAGAAAGGGAAGAGGCTTGGGGGGATGGAGGGATCCTCAAAGCCTAGCTCAGCTCCCGTCAGTACCCTGGAGAGGGTACTAGAAGAGGATAGCTGCGGTTGCCTGCCCGATGCTCCCCAGGAGATGCTAGAAGCAAATGTTCCTGGGTCCAAAATCAGGCCCCGATGCTCTCCAGGAAATCAAAATCAGGAGCAGATGAGAGTCAGGAGAGTTCCAGCCAGAAGGCCTATCCAAGACCTTTTATCTCTGCTTATCATTTCCCCACGGAGGAATGTGTGTGCTCCGTAGACAAAGCCTAGACGCAATTTTATAAGACAGTGATGTCAAGAACACAGATGGCCAGTCCCTGGCTTGCCACCCGGCCCTGCCAATGAAGGCCTTGGGCTGAGGGCTTCGACCTTGAGTCGGTGGGGGTGGGTACCACTTCCAGCTCACCCCCCTTTTTTGGGTGGGGGTCACACCTGGCAATGCACAGGGGTTACTCCTGGCTCTACACTCAGGAATTACTCCTGGCAGTGCTTGGAAGACCATACGGGATTCTGGGAATTAAACCCATGTTGGCCGCATGCAA
Organism: Sorex palustris; assembly: GCA_028565675.1. Lineage (NCBI taxonomy): Eukaryota > Metazoa > Chordata > Mammalia > Eulipotyphla > Soricidae > Sorex > Sorex palustris. The sequence continues at coordinate 8,571 of JAOXYA010036393.1, forward strand.
GGCAAATGCCCTTCCAGCTGTGCTATCTCTTCAGCCCCTGCTCACCCCTTTTGATATATACGTGATCTTGGGTGAGTCACTTACATTTAAGAATTATTTTATTATGTTAAAATATACACAACATAAAATGAATCTTTTTTTTTTTTAATTGGGGTGGGGGGTGGTGCTCAGAGCTTACTCTTGGCTCTGTGCTTAGGGATCACTCCTGGCAGTACTCAGGGGACTTTATATAATGCCAGGAATTAAACCCAGATCAACCGCATGCTAGGCATGTACCTTACTTGCTGTACTATCTCTTCAGCCCCCAAGTCATTTTAAGGGTGCAATTCTGTAACAGTAGAGACTCAAGAGTGCCACGAGTCTAACTGATCACCACAATGAGCTCCCAATGCTTTTCCATTCAGTACTCAGCTGTTTATCTTTCTTTACCTTTATAGCCAGACTTTCCTGTTTATTTTCTCCACAAACGTAATTACAACACAAGGGTTTAATGTTTTTAAAAAATACTTCTTTGTATTACATTGAAATTATTTTATACCTGGTCACTTTTTAGCCTTCCATTATTCAACATGCTAAACCATTTACTTCAGATTTGAAGTAAAGCCCAAAGCGTTAAAATTCCAAGCAGAGGGTTGGAGTGATAGTACAGCGGGTAGGGCGTTTGCCTTGCACGCAGCCCGACCCAGGTTCGATTCCCAGCATCCCATATGGTCCCCTGAGCACGGCCAGGAATAATTCCTGAGTGCATGAACCAGGAGTAACCCCTGAGCACTGCCGGGTGTGACCCAAAAAGAAAAAAAAATTTCAAGCAGATAAGTTGAATATTACTTTTGACCTTTTTTCCTACACTTTCTTATAGATTGTTTTACTTATTATAATGGGCTGGAGTGATAGCACAGCGGGAGGGCATTTGGCTTGTGTGCAGTCAGTCTGGCTGAGCCGGGTTTGATTCCTCTGCCCCTCTCGGAGAGCCCAGCAAGCTACGAGAGTATCTCACCTGCATGGCAAAGCCTGGCAAGCTACCCGTGATGTATTCAATATGCCAAACACAGTAGCAACAAGTCTCACGATGGAGACGTTACTGGGCCTGCTCAAGCAAATTGATGAACAACGGGAGGACGGTGCTACCACAAACAGAAAGCATACCTATTAATCATTCCTGGACCAGAGAGATTCTGTAAGTGTTAAGACGCATGTGGCTGACTCCCGTTTTATCACTGGCACCATACAGAATGAAGTATAGTCCTGGAGACCCAGAACACTCTGTGATTCCAGGGGGACACAGGGTCAGCACCACATCCTTGGGCCCTTGCACTGAGCTGCTATTCCAGTTGTAGAATTGCTGGGAGACACCTTTTCCCCGCACTTAATTCAAAAGCAAAAAGGAATCACTTCGGGGCTGGAGCGATAGCACAGCGGGTGGGGCGTTTGCCTTGCACGCAGCCAACCTGGCCAACACAGGTTCGATTCCCAGCATCCCATATGGTCCCCTGAGCACCGCCAGGAGCAGTTCCTGAGTGCATGAGCCAGGAGTAACCCCTGAGCATCGCCGGGTGTGACCCGAAAAGCAAAACTTAAAAAAAAAAGGAATCACTTCTCGTCCCTCTCAAACCTTGAACCTTCTCTTGACTCCCCTCTCTCTGCCTCTTCTTCTCTTTTCTGCAACAGCAAGCTGTTCTTAGGGCTTACTCCTGGTTCTGTGCTCAGGGATCACTCCTGGTATGTCTGGGGAACCATATGTGGAGCTGGAGATTGTGCCCAGGTCAGCAGCAAGTAAGGCACGCACCCTACCCCCTGCATTATTCAAAAGCCCATTTTTTCTTTCTTTTTATTTTTTAATTTTTTAAATTTTATATGTTATTTCAAAATATTTGATAACATTTAATATTCAAACACCACCAAATTTGGGAGGTTTCCATCCCAAACCCAATCCCTGTCCAAAAACACAACTGAAAGAATATATTTTGCATTGTCTGTTATGAAGAACTGCTGAACATGCTTACAAAAAAGTGTTTATATAGAAAACAGTATGAAGATTGTTCTATTTTGGCAAGAGCCATTAAGACATTCTATAGGATATCACTAACATGTTATTAAAGTTTGGGTGATGTGAGCTTTGGGATATAGATCTGAAAATATGTGTATATGCACACATATATATATATATTTCCCTCTATGATTTGTTGCCTACTGTCTGAACCCCATCAAATATGGTGTGGTAATTATGCAGAATGGGTAGAGAGTGTCTTATGATATGTCGAGTGCAGCCAGTCCAGGAATATGTTCACTCATATGTGAGGTTCAGCCCGAGCATGTGGGGAGTGGCCTTGAGCATGGAGGCAGTTGGGTAGTGGAGATTGGTGGCAGTTGGGTAGTGGAGGTCGGCTGCTAGGGCTGGGTTCCTTGGGGCGGAGAAGGCTTTTACCCAGCCCCCTTTGGTCGCCCTGAGCCCTGAGCGAAAACAGCCTGGCGTGGAATCCGGTGGCATGAGAAGCCTGTTTATTTTGCTGGAGTATACCCTTAGGAGTGAAATTTCTGGACAGTCTAGTAATTGTTTCTCTAACTTTTCCTTTGTGGGGAGTAAGTAATGTTCAGGGGCTTTTGGGTCATTCCTGGGATAGTCACTCAGCCAGGTGAGATGGTTCAGTCAGATGGTTCTGGTGTTAGCATTCTGCTCCGGCCAGTGCTGTGCTGGGGCCATGCGTACTGGAGACTGAACTCAGGCTCTTGTGTAGGCCAGGTATGTGCCCTAGTTCCTCAGCTCCCTAACTTGGTTGGTTCATCTAGGGGTAGTGCTTGGGGGTTACTCCCAATAGCTGCAGAGAGACCTGGACCTCCAACACCCAAAATATATGCTCATCCCCTGGCCCTAGCTCTCCAACTCTTCTGTTTGTTTGGTTTTGGGGTCATACCTAGGCGCAAGCAAGGCCGGGAACAGTTCTGGGTGTGCTCAGGGCTTATGCCTGGGTGCTCAGAGATCACTCGGGGCTAGCTCAGGAGACCATCTGGGGTGCTGGCTGTGCGCAAGGCCAGCGCCCTACCTGCTGCACTGTCTCTCTCGTCCGAAGCTCAAACCTTTAAAGTTTGTTTCCTCCACTGTAACACACTGGTAGTAAGAATTCGTCCTGTTCAGAGTGTCAGTGTTAGTGAGGTAACACATGACGCACGCAAGGGTTACCTGGCATGTAACTAACCCTCATTCGATATTGGCCTTTACCAGGGATTATCCCCAAAGGGCTTTCTCTTAGCAGCAGGTCCTCCTGGTGGACAAAGTCTGCATTGCACAGAAACCTGTAGTTGCTCAATTAATATTTATCAGCGGATGACCCAATTGTCACCAGATGGAGCCACAGCCCCAAGAGAGGGAAGAGCTCTGGCGTGTGCTCAGAGGAATAAGCAAGACTCCCCACGTGAGGCCCTCAGAGGAGGGAGGTGGAAGTGATGCCCGTCTTTGGAGTGCTCATGGAGAGGTCAGCCAGGGTCTTCCAGAAGAACAGGCGCCCACAAGGCCTGGCCAGCCAGACTGCTGGAAGGCAGGGCCCCTTATTTCAGTGGCTCAGGCGTGGTTCATGAGGCAACCCTGCAAATTGGCACTATGGGTGGGGTGGTCAGAGATGCCTTCTTGAGCAAGGGCGTGAAGGCCAGGGAGGAGAGTGGGCAGAGGTGTGTGCAGTGGGAAAGATAGAGGCCCCGGAAGGGAGAGCGGCTGAGTCAGATGTTGAGGACGGTGGGGGGCCTGGCTGCAGATGCAATGGGTATGTCAAGGCCTCCCTGACAAGTGCTCGGCTCTTGAGCCCAACGTGGAAGAACTATCGAGGCGTTCCTGAGAGTACTGAAGCAGGTTGGCCCCAGAGCGGTCACAGGGACAAAGGAGGTTTGAGTTGCAGGGGAACACACAGGGACTGTGGGATCATCTGCTTTCTGTTTGCAATCAGGAAAAACTTATGAAATTGATCGTTGGTGGCACAGTGCTCTACAGCCAGCTCTTAACTTTTCTTTTTTTTTATTTTAAGGTAGGAGAACTGCTATTTATTCAGCCATTGATTAAGCTGATTGAATTGGGCATGAACTCCACATTACCTAAAAAAATTTTTTTTAATTGAATATCTGTGAGATAGGCCGGCTGCGATAGCACAGCGGTAGGGCGTTTGCCTTGCACGCAGCCAACATGGCCGACCCGAGTTCGATTCC
>JAOXYA010036437.1:0-12761 GCA_028565675.1 Sorex palustris
TAGTTAGTAATATAGTAGTAGCAACAGCAGCAGCAGCAGCAGCAGCAGCAGCAGCAGCAGCAGCAGCAGCAGTAGCAGTAGCAGTAGTAGTAGTAGTAATCACTGTATCACTGTCTTCCCATTGTTCATCAATTTCCTCGAGCAGTCACCAGTAACGTCTTCTTTGTCCTAGCCCTGAGATTTTAGAAAGTGCCACGTTCAAGGCTTTATTCAGGGTCAGGGGAATGAGGCCCATCATTGTTACTGGGTTTTGGCATATCAAATACACCACAGGGAGTTTGCTAGCCTCTGCCGTGCGGGCAGGATACTCTCAGTAGCCTTCCCGGTTCTCCATGAGTAAGAACTAGATAATAAGAAGATCTCCGAAATCAGCCACAGCCATGCATAAGACCACTCTCCACATGTTCAGATGAGCCTCATGCATGAAGAAACCGGCAGGGGAGCCCAGGCATGCAGGACTTGGGGCTGATATCTCCAAGCCTGCTCAGATCGGGACTGGGCCTCCTCCACCCAGATCACCCATCTTCCAGTAGGTAGGCGTTACACCCATCAACTGCCCCTGGCGCCGTGTTATCTCATCAACAGCCAAGACCCAGAGACTATAAAACCCATCTCCTGGAAGAGAACAGTGCAGTCTCCTGCCCCCGCGCCTGGCTGTCCTCACCTGGGCCCCTTGGAGGGGGAGCGGTTTGAGTTTCCTTCCCGCCCCAGCAAAGCCCTGGCAGCCAAAGACCTCCAGAACCAATAATAATAATAATAATAATAATAATAATAATAATCTTACATAAAGTATTGTCCACTATAAGTGTAAGGGACTGAATTGTGTTCCTCACCCCCAATACATATGTTGGCCCCCTCACCCCACCATCTCACATATTACAGTTTTCAGAGATAAGACCATGAAAATGACATCAGTAAGTCCAAATCAGGCTGCTGGGGCAGATGCTAATTGAATCTAACCAGCATCTTAATAAACAGAGATGAGGATGCAGGTACTGAGAGCAGAAATGCCCAGAGAAACACTGGTGTGAGGACATAGGGATCAGGGCCTCTGTAAGCTAAGAAGGGAGGCCTCAGGAAAAGCGTGACCTCCTGGCACCTTGACCTGGGGCTTCTTGTATCAGGATTGTGAGAAAATTGATTTCTGTTATCTACGTCAGCCATTCTGTGGTATTTGTATGAAGCCATTCTAGGAATCCTGGGCATGAGAGAGCTTTCGAGAATGACCCCAGAGCAGTTCTCAGTCAAGAAGCCTTCACGGATTTCCTGATTTATACTGGGGTGGTTCTGGACAAATCAAGAGAAGGTGCCCAACGCATGTGTAGGTCTAGTGTGGTGTGTTCCAAGGAGAAAGGAAGTGAAAGAGAGTTGAAGGCCTTCTAGGCTCAGGGAGCTGCTCTTCAGCAACCACCTGGGGATTCTGAAGAAACAAAAGGGCGCTGGGAAGAGTTCAGCACATCTGCCTTGTAAGAATAAGGTACTGCCTTCAACCCGAGTGCCATCTGGGACCCCAAGAGCTGCACCTAAATGAAAGGGGAGCTATCCCCTGAGAGATACTGCAAATAAAGGACAAGATACCATGCAAGCAGGATGGTCAGACATGCCAGCCCTGGCCAGCACTGACTGAGCCTGGCAGCAAGCAATGAAGACAGAAGATGTGGAGCTTCCCCCAACCTCTACTTGTCCCTCCAGGCTCCCCACTGTTCACTATCTGTAGCACTGTCCTCCTGTTGTTCATTGATTTGCTCAAGCAGGCACCAGTAACCTCTCCATTGTGAGACATGTTGTTACTGTTTTTGGCATATCGAATACTCCACGTGGAGCTTGCCAGGTCCTGTTGTGTGGGCAGGATACTCTCAGTAGCTTGCCAGGCTTTCTGAGAGGGACAGAGGAATCAAACCCGGGTTGACCGCATGCAACGCAAATGCCCTACTGGCTGTGCTCCAAGCTCCCAAGTGTACCACAAAGAAGGGCAACCCTTGGCAAACACCACGGTCTCTGGAAAGTGCCTTAGTCTGTATGTGAGCAACCACAGTCAGGTGGTGATACACAAAGTGCCACTCCACTCACCCCAGAATCTCAGCAAAACAGTAATGGAAAGGGAAGGCTCTGTATTATGAGACTCATGCTTTTGAAAGTCCACTTGGGTGGCCTGCCCTAATAGGACTGTGTTTGGAGAGAAACTAAAGCGGAGACTGTTGGAAAAGCCCAGGAGAATAACAGTAAGAATCTGCCTGACTGAAAGGCGGTATGGTGAGAGGGTGGAAAGAGACAGATAAAGGGGATATTAAGAAAATTGAACTAGAGCAGCAGAAATAGTTCAAAAAGCTATCTTGTGTTTTCCATGTGTAAAACCCCAAGTTTGATCCCTAGCACTTTGGGTCTCCTAACCCCAGCACAGAAGGGTATAGGTCTAGTGGTTCTCGATCATGGATAGGGCCACTAACAGAGTTGGGGGTTTTTGGGGGGAGGGGCTTTTTTGGGCCACACCCAGTGATGCTCAGGGGTTACTCCTGGCCCTGCACTCAGGAATTATTCCTGGTGGTGCTCGGGGACCATATGGGATGCCGGGAATCAAACCCAGGTCAGTCGTGTGCAAGGCAAATGCCCTACCCGCTGTACTATTGCTCCAGCCCCCCAGAGTTGGATTTCTACCACTGCTGGACCATAGCACCAAACCATAAGGCCCCCATGGAATGCTCACTGGCCAAGCAGAGGGCAGCCCCAGTCTCTGAGTGCTGCTAGGGAGACCCCACCAAAGAAAATAAGAGAAGAAAAAATTTGTTGTGGGTTGCTTAACCCACAGACATGCCATTTACTGACATAGGAAATATATTGGGAAAGGAAATTAGTTTCTTTTTAAATCATTAGTTATCATCCTGGGCTGGAGCAATAGCACAGCAGTAGGGCATTTGCTTTGCACGCAGCCAGCCCAGCCAAGCCGGGTTTGATTCCTCCATCCCTCTCGGAGAACCCGGCAAGCTATCAAGAGTATCTTGTAGTACTCTTGCAAAGCCTGGCAAGCTACCCACGACATATTCAATATGCCAAACACGTAACAACAAGTCTCAAAATGGAGACGTTACTGGGCCCACTCGAGCAAATTGATGAACAACATGAGGACAGTTATCCTGTGTGTGTAATTTTAAGGTTCCAATGGTAGATTATGAAAATTAATCATTGCATGTATAATTTTGAGGTTCCCATGGTAGATTATGGAACAGAATAAACTAGATGAAAATTGGTTAGTTAAAATATTTGTTGACAGAATGTTTTAACCACAATGCCCTATTAGTAAAAGTTTTGTTACTGTTAAAAAAATATTTTTTAAAAAATGAAGGGTCCAGGAGGCAGCTCAGTGCGACATTTGCCTCTCATGTGTGAGGCTCTGGATTTAATCCTTAGCATCATGAAAAGAATAGCAAGGAGGAATAAATCTGAACCTCTTAGAAAAAATCAGTTGAATAAACCATACATTTAATGATAATAAAGTATAGAAAGCATTCTTTTTGGATTTGTGGGCCACATCTGGCTGTGTTTAAGGATTACTCCTGGTTCAGAGCTAAGAGGTCACTCCTGGCTATGCTTGGGGAGACCATATACAGTGCCAGGAATCAAACTGAAGTCAGCTGTATGCAAGGCAAGCACTTTCCCATGGCACTATCTCTCTGGCTCTATGAAAAATGAATTTAAAGCAAAATAGACATCATAATCACATCTAGATTGTTACTTTACTTATAAATGATGATGCAAACACTTCACCTCACTGGGAAATTCATTCTCTTCCTGACTCGGAGTGGACAGTAGTTGGCCATCTCATGTTTTGTTTCTCTGGAGTGGCAGGAATATTGGGTTATTCAACCTTGAAACCAGTTGATCACTTGCTTCTTGGATGATCAGTCCTTAAGACCTTCTGTTTTTTATGATTCATCAACTTTCAACTAATTTTATCAACAGAAATAAGTCATTGTTTCATTCAACAAATAGATGTAGCAAACCTTCGTGTGATCTAGCAAGTACTGAGAAGTCTTGAGAGCACAAAATTAAAGAACGTGTAACTGTTGTTCTCAAATTACTCATGTTCTCATGGGGGAATGAACAAGAAAGGTGATGGTTTTGGGTTATAGGGTGATTGTTTTAAAGAATCAGTTTACTTCTCACCACTCCAGGCCTACTACATGTCATATTTTATGTTAACAATGTTTTTAGTAACACAATGTTGGTTTACAAGGCTATTTCACAAGCTTTCAAAATTTTTGTGACCATAAACCCTCAGTATCAATAAGCCTCCACCACTGTCGATGGGAACCCTCTATCCTTACCTTTTGCTAAGCTTAGTCCGGTGGTCAGAGTACAGAGGTTCTGTTCATTTGGCATTGTATATTACATGTCTCAAAGAGATCATCCAGTATTTGCATTTTCCTTCTGACTTATTTTGTTAGCATGACCTCCTTCATTTCCATCCATGGTATCACGAAAGGCAATATGTAATCGATTCTGGAAATATAATTTTGGAAAATGCTGTAGAACTTAACTTAAGAAACAAGGAAAGGGAGCTGTCAAATGAACCAGCAATTCCAGTTTTGCTTACCAATCCGAAACACACAAAAATATCAATACATAATATTATCTCCACTTTAGTGTTCATTTCAGCATTATTTATAGCAGTTAAAATACAGAAGCAACTGAAGTGCTCATCAGTAGAATACTAGATAGAGGACATGTGGTGGTACAGGGAACCCAGGGAGACTTCAGTGGCAGAGTGACTAGCACCACCCAACATGCGGAGTACAATGCAGTGATGCCACTGTTCGGGGTCTCAGTACTTACAACCAGCATGCAATCCTCAGTGAACTCTGCAACCATGTGTGTGAGACTCTCCTCCTTATTGCAACAACATAACAAAGAGAAAGGGGGAAGAAATAAAAAAATATATTGTGGTACATTTATACAGTGAAATACTATTCTTCCCCCACCCCCCACCCAGAGGTGCTTCGGTGCTACTCCCAGCTTGGTGCTCAGGGTCACATCTAGCAGTGCTTGGAGGCCTGTGTGGTGCTGAGCATCAGATCCAGCCATACAAAGCACAACTCTTGTTCCATGGAGCTCTATCTCTGACCTGCAATACTAAGATTTTTATTTTTTCTTGTTGATTTTTTTTTCCTGGAATACTATACTTAACTAAGAGAAATTGCTTTTACATGGATGAAATAGGACTTTAATTTTCTAAAGGTTTAACGCCCAGGGGGAAAAGTTAATAGCATTCTGTGCAGCTACTCTACCTCCCCCAAAGCAGAACTGGGTTTTATAACATTTTGGCAAGCAGGCTATTCTTAATAGAGGAACAATTTACATATAAAGTAATAGAAAGAGGCAAGAATTGTCTTTTGATGGGCCCATGGCAATTCCCAACATCCTGGCTGAACAACAACCAAAAAATACCACTGGAGGTTCGAGGAAGGATGAATTCTAGGTGTGAGGAAATACGATTCAAGAGGTTATGATTCATAATTCATAAGTTACGTTAGAAGGATATCCAGCCCAGTTGTTAATAGATGACTAAGGCCTAGAGAAATAATACAAAGGTTAAAGGGCTTGAGCACCACAAGCACCAATGGGTGTGGTACCCTCCATAAAAACCCACCAATTTTCCTCTGCCCAAATTTTATTCCACCATTCATCTAGAGCAGCAGCAGGAGAAGGAGGAGGACAAGAAAGAAGAGAAGGAGGAGGAAGAAGAGGAGGAGAAGGAGGAAGAAAAAAAGAGGAAGAGGAGGAAATAAATTTTGCTAATTGCAACAAAATACCAGAAGATTGAGGGAATATTGTGAAGCAAAATAAACCTGAAAATGTGACAAATATTGATGGATTTCCCCCATGTATATAAGGGTATAAGCTCATGAACAAAGGGCACTGGTAACAAACCAGGTTTACCTGACAAGATGTAGGGGAGGGAGAGAAGGTATGTGTGTTAGCAGTAAGGAGGTAGGAAAAGAGCTGTGAGATACAAACCATTATGAATGAGAGTTAGGAGTTCTGCAAAGGCGACACGGGGAGGATTTATTATGGAAGGGCACCTACAGTGCTCAGGGGTCATTCCTGGTTCTATGCTAAGGGATTACTCCTAAAAGTGTTCAGGGGACATATGCTGTGCTGGGGATCAACCTAGGTGAACTGCATGCAAGACGTCTTTCTTACCTGATACCATCTCTGCAGCCCATGGGGAGAATAATTACATGTCAGGATATTTACATTGTTTTTACCATTAAGTCTCTTTTTTCAGGGTGGGAACACACATAGCAGTGCTCAGGTCTTACCTGGCTCTACACTCAGGGATCACTCAGGGATCCAACCCAGGTTAGTTGCATGCAAGGCAAACACCCTACCTGCTGCACTATGGCTTCAGCCTCTACCATTTAGTCTTAATTAGCTCTTGCTTTTATTTCTCACCAGAAAGACTTTAACAAAGACAGAATAGAGAAGTAACATGAAGAGCTCCTGATGCTAGTCTCCACACATATTAAAACAGTCACATCAACAGTCACATTAAGAAGAACAAGGCACAGCTGGAATAGGACTCTGAGTGAAGAGAGAAAAAGATCTGGAAGACTGCACATGTGTAAATCTGAACAACCAGAGTCAGAATGGGGGCTCTGAGCCATGTCCTAGATGTCCTTGTGTGGAGCATATATTGAAGCACTATGTGTTCCAAACTGTGAGTCACACTAGTCAATGACTGTGGTGGAATGTGGTGGGGGGACAGTGATTTCCTTAAAACAACAACAACAACAACAACAAAAACAGATTACAGCCTCCTGCATCTCAACCTCTTTCAACAGTTCCTTTCTGACCATACAATATTTCTAGCGTATCTTATTTGGAAGATGCAGAGCATCAGTAAATTTGATCCCTCCAAAGTTTCCTTTTCAAAATAAACCCAGGTTGAATATACCCAGGCTCATCTACCCAACATCTCCCTGAATTTCTTTAACTTAAGTAAAAATCTTTTGCTTGGACCCTTTCCCTTGCCTAAAATCCTTCTCCTCATTCTGTTCTTAAGTCTATGTTCTACCAGGCTTATCTTCCCTGAGATGTTTTTCTTTATAAGCCAGTTATTATTTTATTTTAGTTTAGTTTATATTAATTTGCTTTTTGGGTCACACCCAGCAACGCTCAGGGATTACTCCTGGATCATGCACTCAGAAATTACCCCTGGAGGTGCTCGGGAGACCATATGGGATGCTGGGAATCGAACCTGGGTCAGCCACATGCAAGGCAAATACACTACCTGCTGTAGTGGCTCCAGTCCCAAGCCAGTTATTATAGCAATTCATCATGTAAATGTCACTTATTGTTATCTTTTTGTCACTGTGAGTTACAAAATTATTTATGATTGCATTTTAAGCATACAAAGCCCCAACACCAGTTCCTTCACCAATGTTCATTTCCCTACACCAATATTCTCCATTTCCCTCCCATCCACCAGCCTGCCGTTATGATAGGTGCTTTCAAAAATAAATTTTGGGCACTGTGGTTTACAGTATTGTTACTGATAGGGCTTCATTCATAACAAACATCTCATTAATTTTAGGCACTTCGTCCTCCTGAATGGTGACTTCCATTCATCATTGCTGTAGTGGTCCCTTCCCTACTCTACCCCTTTCTGCCTGCCCCCTCCCCCAATGGCAAGCTTTCTACAGAAGATCAGCTATCTTGTTCTTCAATTCTATTGCCTTTGGCACGTGTTATTCCACTAATACATTTCTTTATATCTCACATATGAGAGATCGTTCTGTGCGTGTCTCCCCTCTCCCTCAAACCAACTTCACTCAACATGATACTCTCCAGATCCACTCATAATGAAGAAAATTGCATGATTTCAACTTTTTATTTCCCAACAAGTAATATTCCATTGTGTATATGTATCTCAGTTTCTTTACCTAGTCATCTGTTCTTAGGCACTTGGTTTGTTTCAAGATTTTGGCTGTTAGGAATAGGGCTGCAGTGAATGTGGAGTGCGAATTTCTTTTCTACATTGTGTTTTGGAACCCTCGGGGTAAAGTCCAAGCAGTGGAATTACTGGGTCCTATGGAAACTAAATTCCGAGTTTTTTGAGTAGTGTCTATATTGTTTTCTAAAAAGCCTGGATCAGTCGACATCCAGGTATGAGGGTTCTTTTCCCCCGCTTCCACATCAACACTGGTTGTTTTTGTTCTTTATGATGTATGTTAGTCTCTCGGGTATGAGATGATAGATGCTACATATTATTGTTTGAGATTTTACATTCTTTAGATTGCAAAGTTCTTGAAGGAGATTTAGATATCAGGATTCTTGAAGGAGACCGTATTTCATTTAGAAAGCATATAGCATAATATAGCTTACCAGTTGGGGTATTTGGAGGAATTATTTTTTAATTGAGGTATTGAAGTAATAGTATATCTTGAAGAGATTTGAAGACACAGAGACTTATGTACCTACCACCCGCCAATCCAAAGGAGGCAAAGGGCATTCCTGAATGGTATTTCTCACAAATTACTCCATGCTCCTCAAGCTTGCACCAGGAGAAGCAGGCAGCCCTAGGGATGTCAATCTGAGTTTTGGGATTGACTAAAGGGTTAGATCATGTAAGGTCAGACGAAAGGAAAAGTCAGATACTGAAGCTAGGCAGTGGGGACAAGAGGGCATATTTTGTAAGCCTGAAAGGTTTGGAATTGTGAAACTGTGTGTTATGAAGGCAAGGGTCAGTGACCTACAAGCAGTGGCGGAGTGACAGGGAGGGACATGGGGAAGAAGGAAGCTTTAATTCTCTGGCTGGGAAAACTTGTCCTCTGAGAAGTTCTAGAAAGTTTGGGGGTGCAGGTATGTGGTGCCCATGCCTGCAAGCTGAGCTGATGAGATGTTTGGCATTTCTCTTTAAAAAAAAACTGCTTGCTGACTGGCAGGTAAATGTGAGGTTGTGGTTAATTTCAGTTATATTCCTGTGTGATATTGCAAAACTTCCACCTCAGTAGAAATTGCATTCCATGGTGGAAATTGCATAGTGGAAATTCCATAGTGGAAATTGCATTTAACTAAGAATACATTAAAAAGGTGATGGACTTATCCCAGCACAGTTTTTCTTCTAACATTATATCATATTGCTTTTCTCTTCTATTTAATTAGAGTTGTCTATTTTCAGATCTCATAGGACTCAAAGCATCTACTAAAAATCTCTCCCAGGCTCTCTTGAGCTGATATTAAGAACTTGCCGTATTCTAAGCAGCACTCTTGTTCCCTTCTCTCCTGCCTACTTACTCTCAATTACCCAGGAGATCAAGGACTTTTGATTGATAATTTTCCTCTCTTTTATATTCAACATCCATCAAATCCATCAAGACCTTCCAGCTGAAGTCCAGGTCATGGCTCACTTGATCACTTGAAATCCCGTTACTCATCGATTTGCTCAAGAGGGCACCAGTAACGTCTCCATTCCTCCCTGTCACGTGCTAGTGTAGCCCAATGGCATCTGCTCATTCTAGGAACACGAAGAGCCTCAAACCGACTGTTCAGGGTCTTGACAAAGAAGTCTGACCATCTCATAGGTGGGCGGCCACGCGATCTTTTGACATCCCATGGAATCCAGTTGGTAACAGCTCTAGTCCAGCAGTCATCTCCAAATCTCATTACGTGTCCAGCCATCTGATTTCTTTGATTTTCATTTGCTTTGGCAAATATGACAGCGTTCCTGATTCTTGACCGTCGACGGAGGCCAGAACTCCGGATTCTTTCTCTCAGTGGCTAAAATCTCTAAATTGCAAGCATAAGGCCATGACTTGGTCCCCAGTGCCACCCATATGCACCATAAGCACAATCTAACCAGCTGTGCCATCTGGAGAGTCCTGGTAACTCACAAGTATGAAATCTTCAGCATATAGCCAGGTGGGTGTGCCAGCCCCTGGTGAACCCCAAAGTGAAAAGCAACATGGCTAGGGGCTTGGCACTCTGCAAGCATGGGTATGAGTTCCATAGTGACCCATGGTGAGCACTACAGGGAACACTACAGGATCTGCAAGAGCACCACAAGCAAAGCAGCTGTAGGCAGGCATGTGTGAGCATAGAACAACAAAAGTCAAAATCAATTTAGCCATCTGAATGAAAAGGTCTTCCAGCTGAACTTTTGAAGCATTCTGAAAAAAATGTTTTGCCCTTGATTTTGGTTTCTTTGTTCGAAGGGGGGTGGTCACATTTGGTGGTTCTTGGGACTTACTCCTGAATCTGCACTCAGGGATCATTGCTGCTGGTGCTTGGGAAATCATGCGGGGTGCAGGGGATAGAACCTGGGTGGGCCACGTGCAAGGTAAGTACTCTACCCACTGTACTATCTCTCTCTCAAACCTTCTGCATAACCTGTATCCAGAATTTTGTGCCACACAAGTTCCACAGTCAGATTTGGAATCAGATTTGGAGCATGGGTCTAAGTCCTAACACTGAAATATATATAAATAAATGAAAATAATAATAGCACTGGCCTTAGAGAGCTTTCTACAGAGACAATGTCAGCAGAATATATAAATATATTTTCCAAGTGTGGGGGAAAGGAGCTACACTTGGCAAGACTCAGGGGCTCTCCAAGCCCTGGAGGTTACTCCTGGTGGTGCTCAGGGGACAAGATGCAGTGCCAGGTTCCAAACCCAGATCTCCTCCATACAAAACAGTTGATCCAGTCTGTTGTACTATATCGCAAGCCCCATAAAAAGTATTTACAATTTAGCCTGGATGATCCATTAAAGTTATTACTATAGCCTCTCAATTTATCAACTGAATCCAATCCCATCTACTTTTCACATAAATTACTGAAACCAGTAAATGTTACTTTATTCCCTTTTTCACTTCCTATGGTTTATATAGGGCTGGAGCGATAGCACAGCAGGCAGGGTGTTTGCTTTGCATGCAGCCGACCTGGGTTCCATTCCTCCATCTTTTTCAAGAGCCTAGCAAGCTACCAAGAGTATCCCGCCTGCACAGCAGAGCCTGGCAAGCTCCCTGTGGTATATTCGATATGCTAAAACCAGTAACAACAAGTCTCACAATGGAGACGTTACTGGTGCCCGCTCAAGCAAATTGATGAACAACGAAGGACAGCGCTACAGTGCTATGGTTTATATAGCTCTCAAAGTCAACTCTTTTTTTGAAGATGGAGGGCTCCTTCCAATCAGTGCTCAGGGGAAAAGAAACCATTTCTAGAGACATTTGGTCAGACAGTTCAATGCCAGGGCTTATAAATACTCAGGCCTAGTAGTTCTGGAGAATGTTGCCCCCCACACCCTAGAAGTCCCTAGTCACTGGAGCTATAGATGGTAGAAATGGGAGGGGCATGCAGTGCTGAGATTGAACTCAGGTCATTGTGCATGCAAGGCATGTATCCTCACTCTGAGCAATCTCTCAGCACCTAAGAGAACTTTTAAATATGTTTCAACAGCCAGATCAAGTTATCTCTCCTTTCTGAAAACTTCCTTAGGGGCTGAAATAATAATACAGCAGGTAGTTGGCTGTATGCAGCCAACCCGGGTTTGATCCTTGGCATCCCATATGATCTTCCAAGTACCACCAGGAAAAATTCCTAAATGCAAAGCAAGGAGTAATCCCTGAGCACCACTGGCCCAAATAACAAACCCCAAAAATATTCCTGAAGCTTCCAAGGCCCAAGCTAATCTGGTTCTTGCTTATCTAACATCTTCTATAGTAGTTTATGCACTGGCTTTACTAGATGTTTCCCTTCCCACTGTTTCTCAGATATGCCAGTCATTCAGGGGGCAACCCTTTTCACTGGCTCTCCCACTTTTCACTTGCCCTCTCCAGAAATGTCCTTCACCGTTCATCCCTCTCTCCCTTGCCCTTTTATCTTACTTCATGGT
Source organism: Sorex palustris (assembly GCA_028565675.1). Classification (NCBI taxonomy): domain Eukaryota; kingdom Metazoa; phylum Chordata; class Mammalia; order Eulipotyphla; family Soricidae; genus Sorex; species Sorex palustris. The sequence goes on from JAOXYA010036437.1 coordinate 11,895, forward strand.
TCTTATCTATACCTAAAGATACAGGCAATTGAATTGCTGACTTGTGAATGGTCTGATTCCCTCACTACCATGTCAAGTTTCATGGTCTAGTTCATCATTATGTCCCTGTGCCTGAAATAGTAACCCAATATGCTAGTAACTCAATCCTTTCCAAATGAATAAATGAATTAATTTCTGTACCTCCCCACAGATCCAACAATTCTCTGCTCCAGATTAAATACTGCAGAGATCAGCTAGCTCAGCATTTTTATTTTCTAAGGGAAGGAAGCTCTGAGACAAAGTGAAGGCTATTTTGAAACTAGCTCTGCTCCTGTTCCAGAAATCTCCTTCCACCCGCTCTGCTGGGCTCAGTGCTACTGCTAATGAACATGCACATAGGAACCCAAGGAGTATTAATCAAAGGCTCTTCTTCCTTTCTCTCCTCCTTGCTCTCTCAGACTTCCACTTTTGGCTCACATTCCCCACCAACCCCTAGATAGTCTTGTCCATTGCTATGACTTTAACTACTTGTTGATGAATCTAAATCTCCAGCCCAGATATCTCATCTCACCTCACACTTCTAACTCCTTACTAAACATCTCCTCCTTATGTCCCTGTGCATATCATACTTACTATTTCCAAACCATATTTTATTCTCAATAAAAATGATTTTTCCTTCAGCGTCCCTTAGTCAATGACTGGTGACAAGTCGGCACCCATCCTCTGTTACCATCTCTTAGGTAATGTTGATTCTATGTCTCAAATAAATAAAAGGTAAAGGTAAATGCCCTCCCATTGTTCATCGATTTGTTCAAGCGGGCCCAGTAACGTCTTCATTGGAGACTTTGTTGTTACTGTGTTTGGCATATCGAATACGTCACAGGGAGC
>JAOXYA010036473.1:0-12759 GCA_028565675.1 Sorex palustris
TATACAGTGATCGAGTACCCATCCCTCCACCAGTGCCCATTCTCCACCACCAATGATCCCAGTAGCCCTCCCACCCCCCACCACATCCCCCCTACCCTGCCAGGACTCGAACCCAGGCTTTCCGCTCAAAGCCCGCACTCCAGCCAACCAAGCTGTTTCTCGGGCCCCTTCCTTTGCATTGCCGCCTGGTAGCCCACCACCCCGAGACCCACCTCCCCACCACCCTGCTCTTGGAGAGTCATGCTGCATCTCTAATAGCCTTGAGTATGCCATTCACCCAAGAGAAACATTGGAACAAGCAGTGGACGTGAAACTGCAGGCCACTGGGTACCTGGCCCTCAGGACCAACGTCCATGTCGCGAGGTCAGCCCCTGTGGCTTGGGCTTGACAGAACCCTGACCCCTCCCCCGCCCCAGTAGAGTGGAAGAGGGTCTGGTTCCCAGGCTGGCAAAGGAGAACGGCTCTCGGGCTGGGGTTCTTGCCCTCTGATTTGTGGAAACGGTATCTCCATCTATTTTAAATCTGTGTTTTTCTCAGGAGGGGTGCTGGGCCATTCCCTGTGTTATTGTACTTTCTCTTCTGTAAACGGCTATTGTTCTGTGCCTGCATTTTGTTTTGTTTTTTTTTAAATCAACATTTAAGAACTATTTCTATATTAGGACACAGGCCCTTTTCCAGCTGAGTTGATTCTTTTCTTTGTCTTTTAGCAAAGAAGAAGTTTGGTTGGGGTGGGGGGGTGTAGATAGAAAAAAAATTGTCGATCTCTTAAGGCCTGGGCTGGAGTGACAGCACAGTGGGTAGGGCGTTTGCTTTGCACGCAGCTGACCCGGGGTTCGATTCCTCTGTCCCTCTCTGAGAGTCCAGCAAGCTACTGAGAGTATCTTGCCTGCATGGCAAAGCCTGACAAACTCCCTGTGATGTATTCAATATGCCAAAAATAGTAACAGCATACTGGTGCCCACTCGAGCAAATCAATGAACAATGGGAGGACACTGCTACAGTGCTTAAGGTCCAGCGGGATTTTGGAGAAGGCTGACCAGGAGGCTTTCTGGGCAGCCTCAGAGCCTGGGGCTTTGATCTCCTGAGCTCCACTGACCACACGCCTGCGTCTACCACAGCTGCAGGAAACCACGGTGGTAGGTGGATGAGGACTGTCATTTACCTTCAGATCAGCCCTGTCCTGGCGAGGTCAGACTGGCAAGATCAATGCAAGCTCAGTGCCTTGGCTGTGATTTTTTTTTTTTTTTTTTTTTTGCTTTTTGGGTCACATGCGGCGATGCTCAGGGTTAACTCCTGGCTCTGCACTCAGGAATCACTCCTGGTGGTGCTTGGGGAACCATATGTTTTTTGTTTGTTTGTTTTTTGTTTTTTGGGGGTTTTTTTTTTGCTTTTTGGGTCACACCCAGCGATGCTCAGAGGTTCCTCCTGGCTCTGCACTCAGGAATTACCCCTGGCGATGCTTGGGGGACCATATGGGATACTGGGAATCGAACCCGGGTCTGCCACGTGCAAGGCAAGAGCCCTCCCTGCTGTGCTATCAGTCCAGCCCACTTGGGGAACCATATGGGATGCCGGGGATCGAATCTGGGTTGACCGCAGGCAAGGCAAATGCCCTCCTCCACTGTGCTCTCGCTCCAGCCCCTGAGAGTGTCTTTGAGAGCGCGGTAAGAGAGAAGGAGGAGGAGAGCTTCGCTCCTGACATGTGTCGTCAGCAGAAGAGTCTGCATGGCGTCAGTACCAGGAAAGAGATGGCCCGTACGTGGATATCAGAGCCTATGGCTTCGCTGGCCACGGCACCACCACAGGCAGGGTTCCAGCAGGTCCACGGGTGATGGTCATTTGTCAGGCCAGACATTCACTTCGCACAAATGGGGACTAACACTCCAAAGTAAAGACAAAGCAATTTTGGTGACAGACATTCCAAAGTGTAGACGGAGCATTTTTGAACTCTGCCCAAGTGAGGGGTTGAAACTCTTTCCCTGACTTCCAGATGGTCACTCAGCCCTGGAAACGGGGTGCTGAGCTCGCGTTGGCTTTTCTGTTTGCTTCCGTCAACGATGTCACAAATTCACCATTCCTGTTTATCGGTCTGACCAGCATTGTCAGTTTATTTGGAAAGTAAGCTAGTGGGGTGGTTGGGGAAAAAAAATAGCTCTTTGATTGTTAAACTCGACATTTTTATTATGGAGCTTCTCCATGAATGTCTTCCCCTCAAAAAATTTAAGAGTAGGTCCCTGATGGAAGGGAGCTTGTTGTCAGGGGTGGGAATGATGGGAAATCAGATTTTTTGAGGCTTTGAGCCTCTGAGGGGCCCTTGGATATTTACTCCTCTGTATCCTTAGTTATCTGTTAGTGGGTGTAGTTATCTGCCTTGTGTTTTGTGCCAGGGCAATTCTGGAAACTTTTTCAAATGCCAGCAGAGCTGTGGGGAGAGTGTTTGTCCAGGGCAGGACCTCCTGGTATCGGGATGGGATGCAGTGACTCCTGCCCAGTCCAGTCACGTGGGGATGGTTGGGCAGGGGGGTCGGTGGTGGTCCCTGTTCTTTCCGGACAGAAGTCCAGAGGAGGAAAGTGATTCATGCAGAACTTGCCCGGCCTTGGGTGAAGGCCACACGGAGTCTGTGCAGACGCTTTCTGTCACTCAGGAGCAGAAGGACGCAGGCCTCTCCTGGGTGACTGACACCCCGTTGATTCCATCACCTCTTCTAGACATGGGTCACCATGGAGACCACCCATTGAGATTTAGCACATAAACTGTCTTGCATTGTCAACCTCATTGAATGGGCCACTTCCTTCATGACATAAGATCCGGCAGAGGTCACCATAAACTCTTGGTCTAAAATGAAATGCTGGGTCTGGAGCGATACCACAGCGGGGAGGGCGTTTGCCTTGCACGCAGCCGACCTGGGTTCGATTCCCAGCATCCCATATGGTCCCCCTGAGCACCGCCAGGGGTAATTCCTGAGTGCAGAGCCAAGGAGTAACCCCTGTGCATCGCTGGGTGTGACCCAAAAAGCAAAAAATAAACAATAAAAATAAAATAAAATGAAATACTGTTGGAAATCCTCCCAGTGGGGCCAGAGAGATAATACAAGTGGGTAGGACACTTGCCTTGCACATGTATTCAAGCCCTGGCACCAAATCTGTTTCTTTGAGCCCCACCAGGAGTGATTCCTTGAGCACAGAGCCAGTAGTAAGCCCTGAGCACTGCACCCCAAATACAAAAGAAAACAAAAAACCTTCACTCTGACACATAGGGAAGGCACTGTGCAGCCTGTGCAGCCCTTCGTATACAGTCAACTGACTTGGCCAGCATCCCTGAAATATGGTTCATTTTCCTAAGGGATTTCCCTTATCATCTGTTGGGAAAGTATTTGTTCTTCCTTTTAATGGTTGGGGGCGGGCGGTATTTTTTTGCTGTGCTGGGAATCAGCCCGTACTGGACTCGTGTGTGGGGTATGTGCCCTGCCACTCAGCCACCCCTGCCCTCCTGAGAGTTATTGCAGTAGCCTGTGACGGTGGTCATGTCTCAGTGTTGGCTGTGTTCACGGTGGAAGTTTGGGTCCTTGTGGTTGATTACTCAGTGGACTGAGCCCGAGATCCTGCTCACAGATAACGGAGGTCGGGGTGGGGAGTAGAAATGAACTCTTTTTCCTTCAGGCTTTATTCAGAGAATGAGGAAAATTAAGCAAAGCATCATTATAAAAAGATGCCCAGCATAAAGTCCATGTCTAAAGGGCATCTGGAAGTGCTCATGACTTACTTCTGACTCTGCTTTTAGGGATCACTCCTGGTGCTCATGGACCATATGGGATGCAGGTCAGCCACGTGCAAGGCACGCGTGCAAACGCCCTCCCCGCTGTCCGATCGCTCCAGCCTCGGGTAGTTTTTCATCCATCTATCTTTACACCATTGACTCAGGAGCTTTTATCATCACCTCACTCCCTTCCACACATCCCCATCCACCCTCCTTCCAGAACGACCTCCTCATCTCAGAAAGCAGAATCTTCCTGCTGACGCAGCCCAGAGACACAATAAATGACTTCCCAGGAGTGTGCATGGCAGGTCTCTCGGAGCCTCAGCTGTGTCCATCTGGCCAGTGCTCTCTCTTCTCTTTCTCTCTCTCTCTCTCTCTCTCTCTCTCTCTCTTCTTTTTGGGTCACACCCAGTGATGCTCAGGGGTTACTCCTGGCTCATGCACTCAGGAATTACTCCTGGTGGTGCTCGGGGACCATAGGGGATGCTGGGACTCGAACCTGGGTCGGCCGTGTGCAAGGCGAAGGCCCTCCCCGCTGTTTGGCCCCCACTCTCTCTTTTCTTAAATGGATTTTGCTCACACTTTAGCTGCCTCATTCCCCTCCTCAGTTCCTTTCCCACCCCACGTCACAGACCCATCAGACCTGGGCTTAAGCCCCTCCTTGCCCTCCCTGTAGAATAAGGGTCCGAGACTTTTATTCTGGTGCTGGTGCTGAGAGCGAAGTTTTTCGTCCCATTGTCTTTTTTTCAAGCACTGGCACAGACAGAAGCTAAGATCAGACAAAGGTCGCATGAGTCACCTCCTGGAAGTTCATATTTAGATGCATTTTTCCCTTTTTTTAAAAAATTTTTTTTCAAAAGAAAGCGTATCTCTTGCGTAAATTGAGGAAGGCCCATGGGTGTGACTGCGTTGGCAAATTCGGGAAAGGACAGATGAAGACAGGGCTGATGACAGGCCTGGTCCTGCCATGTGGAGCAAAGGCGGGATGGGTCCTCCTTTGCTCCCCCTGTTTTCACATTATCCAAAAACAGTGGAGAGCCACTAGGGAGGCTCCCAGCACACAGCCCACCCCCTCACCACCCGATGGGCTGGAGACTGTGTGGTGTCCTCATCGCCCCTGAAGAACTGGGAGCCCAGCGGAGAGGATGGAGGGAGGGGTAGACGCAGCTGTGGAATCCAGAACCTGCCTTCCCATCCAATGGAAAGATCCTGGAAAGAATCCGTCTTTCTGGGGCCATAGCGATAGCACAGCGGGTAGGGCACTTATCTTGCACATGGCCAACCTGGGTTCGATCCCTGGCACCTCATATGGGCCTTTGAGCTCACCAGTAATGATCTGTTTGCAGAGCTAGGAGTAAACCCTGAACATTTCCAGGTGTGGTCCCAAACTCCCAAAATAAATAAAATAAAATAATCTGTTTTTTCTTTTTCCTTTTTTTTTTTTCTTTTTGGGTCATACCCAGCAATGCTCAGGAGTTACACTTGGCTCTGCACTCAGGAACTACTCCTGGCGGTGCTCGGGGGACCATATGGGATGCCGGGGATCGAACCTGGGTCAGCTGCATGCAAGGCAAAAGCCCTCGCCACTGTACTATCACTCCGGCCCCGAATCTGTTTTTTCCGACCATGCTTTCGACTTCCCCTGCAGAAGGCCTGGCTGTCTGTCCCTGCTGGCTGATCCCAGTCCTGGTCAGTAGCCCTGCTGCCCGTAACGGGGTTGTGGTGGGAACCGGAGCATGCGTCTACAGGGAAGAGTTTGCCTCTGCCCAATCGCTCTGTGGCACCCCGAGGCTCGTCGTCATCTACAGAGACCATGAAATATTGTGACTTGACACATGGGAAATTAACAACAAACCTTGGGATTTCCCCACCAGTCTGCATGACAGCGGGGAGAACTGGGCGCAGAGCTTGTTTCTGTGTGGAGTCAGAGAACAGCTGCTGCGTCGCCACAGAACAGCGGGTTTTGGGGGGCCTGGCAGTGAGAGAGAGCAGGCATACGAGATTCCGCTCGTCTTCCAAGACTCATGCACGACGGAAAAGTCTGGCCTGGAAAGAGTTCTTGCTTGTGAAGCATCCTTTTATATTTCAGGCGCCAAATACTTCTTTGGCTGTGGTCCTCATGCCCGCGTTGTGTGATTGTGTTTTCATTAAGTCCAAGGATAAAATTCCAGCTTTGAGGACTTGGTTAGATTTGGGACCACCATCCACAGTGGTGCCCTGAAGCTCGGGGTCATGTGACTCTGCTCAGAGTCGCATTTGACAGTGCTGGGGGAGCATGAGGCGCCAGGGAGCAAATCCAGGCCTGCCATCCGCAGAGGAAGTGCCCACTGAGCCATCTCTCTGGCCCCCGGGTTGCTTGTTAAGCACTGCCACTGTTATCAGATTGTTTCCAGGTTAGTGCTGTTGCTCTGGCTACGAGAAGAAGCAGGAGTCTGGGCTGGACTTTGGAGCTTGATGTGATTTCTCCAAGCCAGGGGCCATATGAAGGTTCAAAGTTTGCTCTCAGGGTGGGGCTCAGTGGGGACATGTCTGACTCCCCTGTGGATGACCTGGGAGAATGATTGGGGTTCAGAACTTCGGCTCATGGGTCAGGGACAAGATTGGTGCGCTGAGCATGTTTTCTCGTGGGATGCCTCTTCTTTTTCTTTCTTCTTCCCCCCTTTTTATTGACTCACCATGAGGTACAGTAACAGAGCTTTTATGTTTGAGCTTCGGTCACACAATCATCAAACACCCATCGCTTCACCTGTGCACATTTTCCACCACCAAAATCCCTAGTATCCACCCCCATCCCACCCTTTCCCCTGCCTGTGTGGCAGATATATATCTTCTCCCCCCTTTGGTTACATTCTATATTTCAATACCAGTTCCATCACAGCTCAAGTCTGACAAATGGGCAATGCTAGACAATGTGTTTTGTATTGCTTGATATGGATAAAATATAATGCTCTAAGAATTCTAATTAGTTTAATAGAGTCAGGAGAGATCTCTGCAGAGAGCTGCTCGGTTCTGAGATTCGTGTGTGTGTGTGTGTGTGTGTGTGTGTGTGTGTGTGTCTGGATTGTGGCGTGTGGGAGCTTCAGTAGCCAGTGGCTACTGATGCTTGTAGGCGTCATCTCAGAGTCCCATCGGGGCGGTAGGAGGAGAAGGGCCGACTCCTCCCCTGGTGGGACCCCTCTTCTATCCTCACATGTGCCCCCACAGCCAGGAGTGACCCCTGACCCCTTGAGCTGCATGTGGCCCCAAAATCTCCTGGAAAGGAGGTGGGAGTGAAGCCACCAAGAATGTAAGTGGTCACTTTTCCCTCTTTGCCCAAAAGGCAGCCAAAGTGGCCAGGCCCAGAGGCGCTCCCAATGCCAATCCTAGACCCAAGAGCGGTGCTCAACAGCTCAGCAACCGTGGCGCAGGGATGAAGGCGGTCCCCATCATCACAGCTCCCGCTGCTCCCACCTCTCTGCCCTGAGCGCAGCTGTGGTGGGTATGGCCTGCCGGGCACCCGGGCACGTGCCATGGTTCGTAAGAGATGAGGGAAGAAAATACCGCAGGCACTGTGCCACAGTGCCTTGGTTTTAACCCGACGTGGAAAACACCGTTTCTTCCGCCTTCAGCTACCTCCCCTCATGGCCCCTGGTGGTGGGACCTTTTGGTGTCAGTCTTGGGTGTCGTGGCATTAATCATGACATGGAACAGGGCCAGAGGCAGGACAGCAGGTAGGGCACTTGTCCGGCCTGCGTCCGGCCCTGGTTTGAATCCCCAGCACCACACATGGCTCATCAAGTAAGTCCCAGCAGGAGTGTCACTGGGCACTAAGTCAGGAGTGAGCCCTGAGCAACTGTGAGGTGTGGCCCCGATCCAAAGAGGAATAATAATATCATGCTACTACTAATAACAGCACCAGGGAACAGAGCAGCTTCTTGTTTTGGTTTGAGGCCACCAGAGCTGTAAGCTCGGGGCTTACTCCTGGTACAGTGCTCAGGATCACGCCTGGTGGGCTCAGGGAGCACAGGGATGCCGAGGAGTGGTCCCTGGTGGGCAGCATGCAAGGCAGATGCCTCGCCTGCCTTCCTATCACTCCAGTCTGCAAAACACTTTTTAAAAAGAAAAAGTGTTTTTATTGAATCACTGTGAGATAGAGCCTTGCAAAGGTGTTCGTAGTTAGGTTTCAGTCGTAAGTATCCCAACACCCATGCCTCCATGAGTGTACATACCCCAGCACCAGTGTCCCCAGGTTCCCTCCCATCATACCCCACCCTGCCCCAGTCTACATCGATGGCAGTCACTTCTCTCTCTCTCTGTCTCTCTCTCTCTCTCTCTCTCTCCATCCCCCCTCTCTCAGTCCCTCCCTCCCTCCCTCCCTACCTCACTCCCTCCCTCCCTCCCCCTCTTTCCTTTTGAGCATTGATTGTGGTTGGCACTCCAGATCCTGAAAGCACAAAACAGTTTCTTAAAAATGAGTTTCAACCCCTGTAAACGCCCCCCACCCCCCCGCATACCCTGCAGCTCTGGTTGTCCATGGCCTTTGCTTCCCTTCATGGTTCATGGTTTTCCAGAACTGAGGACAAACTATTTCTGAATCACACTATTTCTGAGTGCTTAGGGAATCCCGGTGGGTCCAGTGGGTCCCCTTTGGGATTCGGCTGCGTTTGTAGGTGCTTCGCATGTACTGAAATGCACACGGGTCGTCAGAGATAAAGCTGAGAGCAGGGCCAGACAGTGCAGGGGTGAAGGTGTTTGCCTCCGTGAGGCCTCTAGAGTTTAGGTCCCCAAGCACCACCAGGGGTCACTCCGCCCGCCCACCATCGCACCCGCTCGCCTGCTCCAGAGAAGCAGAGAGCCGCTGGCTGGCACATCCTGCCTTGGCAGTGCCCAACCGTATCTAGAAGCTTCCTTGGTGGCTTTCCCAATTCCCTTTGTTTCCGGTCCTCCTGGCTCAGTTCTCGAAGGCTTCTCTGGAGCTCCGGTGAGGTCGCCACCCCGTCAGACCCCCGACGTGAAGTGTCACCGAGAACTAGCTCCTCTCTTGCCCAGGTGACTGACAGCTAAGCTTGTGTAGGAATCCCTCTGGGGAGGGAAGGCAAGCGGGGCTCGTGTCCTCTAAGTGACAAGGTCACAGGAAAGTCCCCGTGTTCAAGCCCGCTGCTACTGTACCCCTCTCCTGTAAATAGAGAGCATGATTGTTTTAATTACCGCTCCGTGGCCGCTATTTTTATCTGTTCCGGAATATTCAGTGGAAGGCTGGGAAGCGTGTTATTAAATCGCTCTATCACATAGTGCGCCTGCCTCTCTGTCATCCAGAGGGATGTCGGCTTCATTCATCCGAGGTGGAGCCCTGGGCTTGGCTGGGGGTTGAGCGGGGCGCTTAGGGTTGCAAGGCACCGAGATCCAGTTTACCAGAGGGGCCTGGGCTTCCTGGCTGGGGTCCAGGCCAGCTGGACCCGGGCCCGGAGATGGACCAGCAGTGAGCCCGGAGCAGGAAGGAGCTTCCTCCCGGCTGCCCTCTGGCCGCCCGCCTCCTCCACCTCAGCTCAGTCTGGCTGCATCACCTTGCAGCCTGGGCGTCTGGGTGTCCTTCACCTCCCGCTGCTCCGCTTCCAGGCCTTTCTCTTAGCCTGACCCTGGAGAGAGAAGCTCACCACCTCTAGCCTGCTTGAGGGGGAGCCAGAGCTGATTGAACTGATGGGCCGTGCGGCTCATCTTTCATGAAAATGTGCGGCAGGCTCTTCGTGATGATGTGGTTATTCCTTTATCCACTCTTGTAGGATTCTCTGTTCTAAAGCACGGCTCTTACAATCATGATTCCTATGGAGCTGGCTCTGTTTATTTATGTGGGGGGTGCGGGGGGGAGGATTTAGTCCAGGAATCCTGTGGAGCCAGAGATTCAACATGGGTTTCGAGCATGCAGAGCACATGCGCCGGGCTACCCAGCCTGGTAGCACTGTAGCACTGTCCTCCCGTTGTTCATCAATTTGCTCGAGCGGGCCACAGTAACGTCTCCATTGGGAGACTTGTTGTTACTGTTTTTGGCATATCAAATACGCCACGGGGAGCTTGCCAGACTCTGCCGGACAGTCGGGATACTCTCGATAGCTCTCTGGGCTCTCCGAGAGGGGCAAAGGAATCGAACCCAGGTCAGCCGCGTGCAAGGCAAATGTCTCACCTGCTGTGCTGTCACTCCAGCCCACCGATCTTGGTACAGAGTTTTATGAAGCGTATTTCCAACTATGAAAATTTGCCTTTGAAAACACAGTTCTAATAGTCTATTAGTAACGTGTGTGTGTGTTTGTGTGTGTGTAGATTTGTGTGTGTAAAGGGGAGGGTGTTTGGGTCACACCCAGTAATGCTCAGGGCTTACTCCTGACTTTTTGTTTGTTTTTGGTGGGGAGTAGGGCACACTAGGCTCTGCACTCAGGAATACTCATGACAATGCTTGGGGAACCATTTGGGAAATGGGGGATTGAACCTGGGCCTTCCGCATGAATGGCAAGTGCCTGACCCACGGTACGATCTCTCCAGCCTTCTTACTGCTGGATCTGAGCTCGGGGATTACTCCTGACTTTGGGACCATATGATAGTGCTGGGATTGAACCATGGATGGCTGCGGGCAAGCCAAGTCCTTAGCCCAGTACTATCTCTCCAGTCCCTAGTCTTTTAGAAATCTTTTCTAATTTTTATTAGTCTATTAAAATTTATTTCCAATAGTCTCTGACTTCTTCCCAGTAGCAGGATCCCTCCTATCCCACCGTCATCCCAGGGCTGACATCATCTCCCTTTATTAATGGCCTTTCGTGTGTGTGAGTGTGTGTGTGTGTGTGTGTGTGTGTGTGTGTGTGTGTGTTGGTGTAGAACTGTTCCTGCAGATGTCTCCTAGGAGCTCGGCCAGCTGACTTCTTTCTTTCCTTTGCTGGTATCCCGCGGCACACTCCCAAAACAACACCGTTAGAGCATTCGCAACTCTGATGCTCAGAGAAGGATGCAGTGAACTTCATTTAACTTTTCTAGTTTTTATTTTGGGACTATAAACTTCCAGACTTAAAACAACCCAGGTATGGGCTGGAGAGATAGTACAGTGGGGAAGGTGTTGGCCTTGTTTGGGGCTGACCTGGTTTCCATCCCCGGAATCCCATATGGTCCCCTGAGCACCGCCAGAAGTGGTTCCTGAATGCAGAGCCAGGAGTAACCCCCGAGCATCGCTTGGTGTGACCCAAAAGTCAGAAAAAAAAATCTAGATCTTAACCATGGAGCTAAGTGCTGTGTGTATGGATACGCATCTGCTTGTAGTATTACAGCCTTCCTACACCAGAGGGGAAAGTTAAACAGATTCTAAAAGACAAAAGTCAGACCTCTCCAGCAAAGAGAGTTTCTGAGGATTCCACTCACTCACATAGACACCCCAGGCCTGTGTCTGGTATCCAGGAAACAGATTCCTCACCTGTGTTTACCAAAAGGAAGTGCTGTCCCTATTAGAAACAGTGACCATCTTACTTACATGATGAATAAAGAAAGCCCCAAAGCTGAAGGTTGGAAGTCATTGGAAACAAAACCAAATACCTTATTAATGAAAATATGGAGGATACTTTTGAGTAAATTTTGAAGCCAGCAGACCATAATCATTTTATCCTATAGGCTCATTTTATCATCTTAAAAATAATTTATAGGCAGACGATATTACACTTGGGTTTTGACAGATTGGGGTCCTGTAGAACAAAACTTCTGTGTTTCCACCCTGCCCTTCCCCTCCCAACCGACCCTCCATCCATGCACACATACAAGATCCTACATGCATTTCTCCGTATCTGTAAATAGTTGGGGCTGGTGGGATAGCACAGCGAGTAGGGCGTTTGCCTTGCACGCGGCCGGACCCGGTCAACCTGCGTTCGATTCCTCCACCCCTCTTGGAGAGCCCGGCAAGCTCCCGAGAGTATCTCGCCTGCATGGCAAAGCCTGGCAAGCTCCCCCAAGACGTATTCGATATGCCAGACACAGTAACAAAAAGTCTCACAATGTTACTGGGCCGGCTTGAGCAAATTGATGAACAGCAGGAGGACAGTGCTGCAGTGCAGTAAATAGTTGAGGATGTTTCTTTTCGAAATCTAAATCTCACTGCATGGAAGTGCTATGCATAGAGAGTTGGGACTGATCTGTTTATTGTGCCTGGGGTGGGGATGGGCGCCGAGGGTCTCTGAGCTGCAGTTGTCAGCCCTGCCTTTCTCTGCCACAAACAGTCCTCTCTGCCCCCTTGGAAGGCAGCAGCTGCCCAGTTAGGAAAAGCCGGGCGGGCGAGGGCTTCTGGGAGGCAGCAGGTGGTTCTGGTGCCCGGGGTGGATCATGCATCAATTCAGGCTGTTGTCTCCAAGGACCTGACTGGTCTGACCCAACCTAAGAAAGGGGGTTGGGAGAGACCACCCGCACACTGAGGCTGGGGGCCACACCCGATGCAGTCTGCCCCACTTGGGGTGTAAAGTATTTTGGGAGCAGGCTTCTACCAAGTGGTGCTGGGAGCTACTCCCCATGCAGTGCTCAGGGGACTATGAGGTGCCAGGAATGGAATCCAGTCTTCCTGCTTGGCTGGGGCGTGGGGAGCCCAATTGCTGGGGCCTTGAAGTACCAGGATTAGGCGTTGAAGGCTTCCTGCTCAGAAGGAGGGAAACCCCTTCTAACTGCCCGAGGCAGGGGGAGCGGGAGACAGGGTCACTGCAGGCTGACTGGATAAACAGGAGCACTTTGGGCTCGCTTTGTCTGGTGCCTCTTCAGAGACCAGCCCCGGCTTGGGTGATGGGACGTCGGAAAGGAAGGCTGCTTTCTTTCCTGGAGCCCCGACTTCAGTGAGTAACTGCATGAGTATGAATTTCAAAGCTTGCCATCCACATGCTAGTTTGAATCGCCCCACGTCCAGCTGCACCTCTGCTCGCTCCCCTCGGGAAAGTTAACAGGGGTCATCTCCAGCACCTGCCCCCACCCCAACACACACACACACACACACACACACACACACATACAGTTAA
>JAOXYA010036482.1:0-12759 GCA_028565675.1 Sorex palustris
GGAATCGAACTCGGGTTGGCCATGTTGGCTGCGTGCAAGGCAAACGCCCTACCGCTGTGCTATCGCAGCCGGCCTACGGTAGGCATTGAATTGAAAAGATCCCTCAGAAATAATTTATTGAACAGTTTTTGTAAGCATTCGCAAAGGGTTTCATTGATTAAGGATTTTCCAGGCATCGTTTTCATTATTCTCCGTTCCTGTCCTTAGAAGGCTGGTTCTGTGAGTGCCACTGGGTTGCAGAGCTGAGTCTTAGAAGGCCAAGGGACCTTCAAGGGACCTGAAACTTAAACTTGGCTTATAAGCAAGGGAACAGTTTTTTTACCGACATCTTAAATTTGGAAACTTTTGAGCGAAGTTGCTAAAAAGCACCTTTTTCTTTATTTCTCCTGTTTGGAAGGAGAATTTGACAGTAGGTTGTTTGAGTGTTGGATGCAAGTCTGGAAAGTGGTAGTTTTAACATGTATGATATTTGTCTGTCAGAGGCTAAGATAGGAAAGGAGAAAAAGGAGGAAAATCCACTTTCTAAGTTTAAAATCAAATTTTGCCTTTCACAGGTGAGATCAAGTAACTACCATTCTGTACCTTGGTCTTCCTATATTTGGGCTTGCTCGAGGCGCCATTTTCCTTTTCACCTGCACGTTTCCTTTCCTGGAGAATCGCCTCAGCCCTGTTTTGTGATGAGTGCAGTGAGCTCCGTCTGTAGCCTGCAGTTCCCGACCCTGTTTTGTGGTGAGTGGGGAGAGCTCGCTCCGAAGCCTACAGTTCCTGACCCTGTGGAAGCCGGTGGCAGGCTCCAAGTCCTACTGGCGTTGCTTCTCTACCTGTCGTTTGTTTTAATAACGGAGAGAATGTCACAGCTGGCCCAACAGGGCAAGCTGATCTGAATTTGTACTAATCTACAGGAAGAAAATAGCTTAAAAACTCCTCGAAGAGAATCTTTTATAAGTCTCTCCAGGTTTTTATTTTTAAAGTTTTGATTGAGATCCTGTGATCTGTAGCACTGTTACGGCGGTCTCTCATGCGTGTGACCAGTGTCCCCACCCCCCTCTCTCCCGTTGCCCCCAGCTCAGCTGGGTGGGTCACTTTTCCCGTGTTGCCACTGGCCCTTGGGTCGCACCCTCGCTGTGTTATCTGTAAGTTCAGGGGATAATTTGTAAACGTTGAGAAAAAATTGATGTCTTATTTAGGTTATGGCTCTGTTGGCGTTTATGGGGTTGGTGTCCAGGCCACCGTGCACCCACGGTGCCCTAGGCTCCACCACTGTCTTCCGAATTTCTACTTGCAGTACCACTTGCCGATGCCCTCCCCCCCCAGGCTCTGCACCCCTCCCCACGGGCCCACATGGCACCCACGGGGTGTCTCTGGGCTGTTTCCCCATTGGCCTCTTGTCCTTGCTGGGGCTCTCCACTCTGCCTCAGAGCGAGGCCATCTGGCACGCGTCTTCCCCTTTCTGACTCACTTCTCCTTGCGTGACTGCCACTGATCCCAGCAGGCTACCTGGTTCCGCTTCTCACCCGCTGAGCCCTGTCCCCGATTCCTTCTCCGCCTCTCTGCTATGGGCACGGGTTGCCGCGGCTCTGGACTGTGGTACGTAACTCAGGGTGAGCACAGGCGTGCCTTTGTCTTTTGGGGTTACAAGTTTTGTGTTCTTGGGGTCAGACCCGGGAGCAGAAGTGCAGGGAGATTCATTCTTAGATTTTTTTTAGAAGTCTCCAAACTATTTTCCAAAGAGGTCAAGCCACGCAAACCACCAGGAGTGATGGAGACGTGACTTTTATTCCTGTGCCAGCCGCAGCTGCACTGTCTGTGGCGTCTGGTGCAGACCAAGAGCACTCTGACTGGCGTGAGGCTCAGTTCCATTGTCATTTTGACTCCTGTTTTCCTCACAATCAGTGATGATGAGGTTTCCAGCCGCCATTGTTCCGTGTTCTTTGAGGCGTCTCATCATCTCCTTTGCCCATCTTGTGACGGGGTCAGTGCATGTGTTGCTGTCTGTTGGGCCGCAAGAGTTTTCTCTGTGATGGATATTATTAAGCCTTTGCCCCATCCACTAAATTTTCTCCCGGTCAGTGCGTTGTCTTCTTCATGTTAGGCCTCGTTTCTTTCTCAGTGTAAGAAGCTTTCTGTTTGATGAAATCCCATTTGTTTATTTCTGCTTTCATTTTCTCAAGGGTCATTTATTTTAAGTGATTGATGGGTTGATTTCTGGGCTACACCTCACGGTGCTCAGGAATCACTCTTGGCAGTGCTTGGGGAACTGTATATGGGGCCAGAGATCGAACCTGGACCAGAGCCTCAGCTGCCGCTTATCTCTCTGGTCCTCTGGATAATTCTTGATTCTTGTTCCAATTGTACGGGTTTGTCATCCATTCCTCTGCACGACAGGTATTAAGCACTTGCTGTTTGAGAAATTGAATATAGCAGTGGGCAGATTGAAATAACAGCAGTGACTATGTATCCTGGATACCTACATTAATAGCGGAGGCCGAGAGGGATAAAATGAAATACCGAGTGCATCCAATTGGAGACGAGTGCCCTGGGGAAGAATATGGCAGGGAAAGGTGGGGGGTGGTGGTGGTGGTGGTGGTGGTAAGTAAGTAGAGCAGTTGCATTCTTGATTTATGTGACCAGCGCAGACCGCACCTGGATGGGGAGAGCCAAGCAGAGATTTTCAAGCAGGTGAGCCTGCTTAGCGCAGAGCGAGCAGCTGGCATGTGTCAGTCCTGGCCAGCGAGGGAAGTGCCCCCTCACGTGTCAGTGGAGAGCAGGGGTGGGGCACGGGGGGTGCTGCTGAAGACTTTGACTGTTTTCTTGAAGGACGTTGAGTGGAGAAACAGCCTGGTGCTTTCCCTGCTGGATCCCACAGCTCGGGAGCACTGCAGATGAGAATAGTAGGGGGATGAGCTGGGGCCAGTGACCAGTCCAGGTGCAGGACAGTGACAGTTCGGGCTGCGACGGTGACTGCGCGGGGAGGAAGGAGGGCAGAGTTTGGGCTTCCCAGCAGCCGGACGTGGGGCCAGAGAGAAGGAAGTGAGTGGCTTCTCTCAAGCTCTTCCACAGTGCAAGTGTTGGTAGGGCTCTTGCCAGATGTTGGGACAATGTGGTACCAGGAGGATGGGGGGGACCCAGGGGATCTGGGTTGGGGCTATGTGAGTACTTGAATGGGCCTAAGTGTTCAACATGGAGTAAAATAAAAACAAGATTGATTTTTTTTGAAGGCCAACAAGTTTATTGGGGGACAGTGAGGGTGACCAGGAGAGTTAAGATAAGTGATTAGTCATGACCACAGGCTGCTCCAAGTGGAGATGACCAGCGCGTGCTCAAGAGAGGAGAGGCGGGAGCATGTGCCCGGGTACACGGGTGTGCGGGCACTGTGTCCTCAGGCAACAGGGCCTCCAGCCACATGTGCACCGGTGCGACACATGCGTGCGCCATTGATTTTTATTGAAGGATCCTCTCAGTAAAAGTCTCGCACAAGCATCTCATGGTACACAGGCAGATTTTAAAACCAGCATAGTGATTTGATGATCTCTAAATGGGCTGGCACAATAAGGCACTGTTTGAATTTTAGATGTTCACAGGTCTAGTTAGCTTTGCAGTGATGCATTAGAAAGCTCGAGTCATTTGACATGATGTGCAGACAAGGCGTTTAGCCCTTGACAGTGTGACGGCACTGTTGGTGGATTGTTCTAGTTCTGATCTCACACACAGGACTAAGGTTAGGAGAAGGGAGGAGAGCCGTGAGGGCGGCATCAGGCCTGTCCCTGAAGGAACTGAAGGTGTTCAAGGGCATGACCTCCGTGTGGCCAGCTGTGCACTTTCACACCCACTGGTGCTCGGGGTTGATCGCCTGCTGTAGAGTAGGGTCTGGATTTCAGCACCAGACAAAGTTGGTTCAAACGCAGGCCCTGCCAAACACAAAACCCTGACTTTCACGAGTCTCCTAACTTGCCTAGATTTCAGCTCCTTCCTCGTAGATTGGAGACCATCCAGCTCTCGAGGTCGGCTTGCCGGCCTTCTCTCCTGCCTCTCTCTTATGTGCTCCTTCTCTTTCAAGTCCTGCAGGAGAGTAGGTTTCCCAGGCTTCGCACACACGCTCACCGCCTCACAAAGGCCAGTTCTATTTTTGGTGCTGCTAAATTTGCCCACTGGGTTCAGAGGGCGCCCGCCAGATGTCCCTGCTGTAAAGCCGTCCTTTCTTCTTGGAAAGATGCTCTGAGAGGGTGTGAATGTGCAGCTGCTCAGCACCGGTTCATTCAGTGGTTTTAGCACTCATTAAGGATCTTTGCCTGAATTAATACTTTGGGGCTTACAGCACCATGATTTTGGGAAAACTTTTATCTTTCCTTCTGCATCTAAACTTTGAACTGCCTTTTTAAGAAGAGCTCCTCCTCATCTTTTCTCTGTCCCTCCCAGCTCTCCTCTTTGCCGTGCTTTGCTCTGGGTGTGGAAATGCAGTGGGCTTCTTTTAGTGGATGCTCTCATCCTCTGTAGTGGGGTACACGCGGTTCAGTAGCTCACTGTCTACCTTGGGTAGCTTCTCCAGGACAATTTAGTGACGGAATCTAAGGGATAATAAATGTAAGTTAGGAGTTTCTGATGCCATTTCCAGTCCATATCTGGTGCCATTGGGTTTTTCCTGGCCTGGAAAGGCACTTTTAAAAATGATTATATAATCAGCACAGAGAGCAATTATTAGCTGATATGATGCAATAGGAATCTTGTCTTATGGTACAAGTACTAACGTTGATGACTAAGAAGAATTTTTGTTGACTACAAAGAGCAAAAATCTGAGGCAAGTTTTGAGTTCTTTCAAATTCTGTCTTGAGACTCTGTGCAACCCTAACTCATTCAGAATGACTTAAACACCATGTGCAATGTGGGTGTCTTTCCGAGATTCAGGAATTTAGGAGGACACTTACTATTTTAACATTTTTAATAATCAGACTCTTAATACAAACGTTTCCTAGTAAGGAACTGAAACATGGTTCATGTCTTACTTGTAGATTTTGCTCATGTCATGTTAATGTGACATGAGTTATTTCATGAAAAATTTCTTGCTTTCAGTTCAGTAGTATTCCACACTTGTTTTTCTTCATAACAGGTTAATTTTGAGTCATAGCAACTATACTCATATGGATTTTTAAAAATTGAAGTAACCCTGGTTTGTAGCTTTCTCTCCCTGGTCTTCGGTGGCCAGCTGTCTCTCAGCACCCGTCTGAGGATGCCAGGAGGATGTCCCCCATCCCCTCTGGCTCCTCATGGACCCTCTCACTGTCTGCCTTGCTTCCCGGGAGCTGGGTCTTGTTCTTGAACTCTTTAGAGTTTTTCTTTGTTCATCTGTTTTGGTTTTTATCGCCCAGTTGTAAATGAACTGACTTGTCTTCCCCAGTCCGACTTAATTCACTCAGCCTGGAATCTGCTTGGTGTATCCAGGGTTCTACATGACAGAATTTCATGGTCTTTTTTTTAAATAACTGAGTATTATTTCTGTATCGTATTTTCCTTATTTACTCACCCATTGACAGGCACTTTGCTTGATCCCATTTCCAAATGTTAAAAAAATGACATTTTAAATTTCATCATCTACATAAGGACTTGAGTTAAAACTAATTATGCTTCAAGAAATGTTTAAAATCCTAGTATAGCACTTTGTATATTTGTATCTTGAAAATGATCATTTGTATGCTCTGGATAAAACACATAATATATTTGTCTTTTAAATGAGTCAGTCGATTGGCTGCACTCTTTGATAGACTGTGCTTTTAATTGACATCAGGCTAATATGTTTTCAACAACTCCTTTAATTTGAAGAACTATTTCAGCTCTTCATTTTTTGTATCCCAAGTGTGAGGTGAACTTGACGTTGCCTTTTGGCCAGGATTGCAGAGCAGGGCAGGACCAGATGAGTCATGTGTGTGTGGGTTCAAATCTCTGGCCATTCCTTGCTTGCAGCTGTAGTTCTGGCTATTAGGAAACCAGGACGTTGACTGAGAGGCAGCAGTTCTGATAGCTTTCATGTTGGAAAGCAGGACAGAGCAAAACTAAACAAGTAATAAATAGTCTCTATATTGATGCCAACGACCATCACCGCCGTTTTAGTTCGAGGGCAAAACTTGAACTTTCTTACAGTTTTTGCCTTTGCTACAAACAGACTTCTTGTTAGAGGAATAGGATTGAGATATTTCTAGATTTATTTGGAGGTTGGGGGGTCCTTAAAGAAAAGACCCTTGGCCACTAAAATAATCAGAAAGGAAGGATTCAAGGTGGTTCTCTTTTGCTTAACTTTCTCTCATTAGCAAGTGAATCAAGCACTTTTAATTTCAGTGTCTATCACTTCACCCTCTGTTGCTCCTTCTATCCCCAATAAAAATGCCTTTTCTCTTGCTTTAATGCTGTTGTAATCCAGATGACTAACATATTAGGAGGGACTCTGGGGCTGGGAGACAGTTCAAAGGGTTGGTGGCCTCGGGCTCTGCGTGCGTGAGGCTCTGAGTTCCATCATGTCTTCCCCACCCCCTGAGAACCCCAAAACCTGGGAAAAGCATCCAGTCTCATTTTATTATTTATTTTCATTGGGACACTCTTCAGGAGAGAGAACTGCACAGGTCTGTGAACTCATTATGACTGTGAGAGTTACATGTTTATACTGTGGTTGCAACTTCTAACTTTCTCTGCCTGAATGGACACTGTGCAAGATGCACAGCTACCAGGTATATAGGACTTTGCGACTGAGAACTCTAGGTTCAACGGGACCAGGAACGGAGATCCTCTGCCTGTATATCCCCTTCCCCCCACTCACTGTCTCTGGCAACTCAGCAGTCACACCCATAAGCCACCCCTGACTGGCGCCAGATAATCTCGTCATCGGCCATCATCCAGACCACACATCCTTCTCTCCCGGAAGGGAGCAACATGACGCTTGCCATAGCCATGCTGCCAGACCCTGTGCCAGGCAGTTTCATTTGGCACCCCAGAGGGGGGAAGGGTGAGACCCGTCCCTGCCCCCAAGGGACCCAGCCCCGGCAGCTGAAAACCTCCAGAACTCAACTGTGCCATGCTCAAGGCTGCTCTCCTTGTGCTTGGGCCGAGCCTCACCCATAAGTGAACCTTTCCCTGGACCATACGACATTTCACGGACACACCCTACCCATACTCCAAGAGGACTGCACCACATTTGATGGGATTCAAAGTAGGAGGCAACCGACCTTAGAGGGAAATACTATATTATTTTGGTTTTGCTTTGGGGCAGGAATTGGGGTTCAGGATGGAAACACCCAAAATATGGTGGTGGGAAGGTGTATAGTGACAGGATTGGTGTTTGAATATTAAATGTAGTCAAATATTTCGAACTACTTTATAAATAAAAAAAATTTTTTTTTAAAAAAAGGATGCACGGCTCTAGGAAGAGACGGGAGGCTTTGTGCCTGGCAGGTGCGGACCAGGTACTGAAAGGATCAGGGTCAATGCTTTAAAAGAACATAACAAGTTTAAGTGATGTCATGGTTTGGTTTGGTTTGGAGAGTGTTTGGTCGTGATGAGTGTGTGCTCCAGGAGGAGGCAACTGAAGTTTAGTCTTGGTTCTGTCCCACACTGCCCCTTTATGCCTCAGTGACCCCCTCTGTCTAGTGGAGAGAGCATGGTTCTTCTTTATAGAAATGTGAAAGTCCACGAATTAATGTGTGTTAATATAGTGCTTCATCCACATTTAATAATCAGTGCCAGCTGTTCTTATTATGACAACTTTTCTATCAGTCACTATTTCCTGACTCTTAATTAGTAAAACTGGAAAACCCCAAGATTCAAGATTAAAAAGAATGAATACTGGTATTATTTTCTTTACTGAAACATTTTGAGGGGTGCAGAGATAATACAGCAGGCCAGGTGCTTGCCTTGCATGCAGCTGACATGGGTTTGATCCTTGGCACCACATGTGGTCCCCTTAGCACCACCTTGAGCGATCACTGAATACAGAGCTGGGAGTAAGCCCCGAGCACTGCTGGCTGTGCTACTTCCTTTTTTGTTTTGTTTTTTGTTTGTTTTTGAGCCAAAGCCAGGAGTCCTCCGGGCCTACTCCTGGTGTGCTCTGAGGGCACTCAGGATGGCATTGGGGCACCATATGGTGCCAGGGAAGGGCTTTGTGCCTCCTGCATGCCAAGTATATGCTCAGCCTGCTGAGCCTGCCAGCTCTGACTGACCCCTTGTATTTGAAATGAAAATCCTGTCATTAAAATATCAATCGGTATTCTAGCTCTGAACCTCTTCTAATTCTTGAGACGCTTTCTTGAAATATATTCACCAAAAATCCAAACAGTTGCCTCATTCCCAGATGTCTGAAACAGAAAACTCCCCAAGTTCTACAGGGAGTATTCAGTCGTTTCTCCATCATACTTGGGTCATGGTCTGTCTTAAAGGCGGAAATGATGTGCTCATGTAAGTACATTATTTAAGTACAACAATTTGGCTTTCGAAGACTTTTTAAAAATCACTCGTTAACTTCTAAAATTTACACAGAGAGGGAGAGTTTTAAATGAAAACTTAAAAATATACCTGAACGACCATTCCCACACTTTCTGTAAACTTGGATTCTTTTTACGTTGCCTGAGCACAGAGCAAACGCCAGCCAGAGGCATTTGTTTGCAGTTGGCCATTGCCCACCACCCATTTGCACTGCCATCTCCCCTTATCCCGTTTCCCACCCCCACCTCTCTCTCCCTCCTTTTTCATGCAGCTGTTCCTCTGTCCGTCCATCCATCCATCCATCCATCCATCCATCCATCCATCCAGAACAGACTCTCAAGCTAGGCCACACCCAGCCGTGCTCAGGGTTACTCTTGGCTCTGTGCTCATAGATCACTCCTGGTGGGCTGAGTAGGCTGCCTGCAAGGCTAGTGTTGTACCTGCTGTTCACGACAGAGCTCTGGCCCCAGTGCTGCTCCGCATTCTTACCTGTCTGGGGAATGAAAGTAGTGTAAGCCATGAGAATAAAGTGAACAGCACACTTAAACCAGAAACTACTAATCGAGTTTGAAACTATAAACTTGTTTTGTTTCTGGGCCATACTCGGTGATTCTTAGGGGTTACCCTGGCTCTGCACTCAGAATTACTGCTGGCAGTGCTCAGGGAACCATATGGGATGCCGGTGATTGCACCTGGGTGCCCTGCTGGAGGCCAGAAAGAATTTTCAGAGGAAATGAAATGCTGTATTCTACGAGGCAAATATATTTGAAGACTGGTTAAATCTCGTTAACTGCTACTTGAGAATTACCGAGTGTTTTTATAGATTCTTAGTGCTTTTGTAAGACCTGTGCCTGTTGAGTGCATGAGGGTCCAGCAGGAGAGAGCAAGGATGGAGGGGAGGCCCCTTGGGAGTGAGCCCTGAGCACAGAGACAGGAGGGAGCCCTGAGCATAGCCGGGTGTGACCTAGCACTAGAGTTTGTTCAGAGGAACAGGTACCTGGATAAGGAGGGAGGGAGTTTGCCTGATGTTGAACCTTTCATAACTCAGCCTTCAGAGACTCAGTGAAGAGAACCCCACGTCCAGCCCCGCTAGACTACCTTTTCCCTTCAACTTTCCCGTAGCCTAGAATTTTCCTCACAGCCCTCCCTCGGTCATGGGTGAGTCTGGAACTTGCTAACTGCTAGAATTCCTCCCATTTTTACTTGATGAAATTGGCATCATTAAATTCACTTCCAGTCTTGCCAGTGTCAGTAAAACGAAACAGTGACTTACATGAGAAACTGCCTCTTCCACTTGAGGAGTAAGTGCTCCGAGCTGCAAGCACACAGCGGCTTACCCACTGGGGCCCGCGTGTGTGTGTCAGGAATTCCCCATTTCATTCTCCTGTACCCCTGCCGGGAGGGCCGGCTATCCGTCAGCCACACTGGAGAACAGAGGATGGGGACAGAGCGTGCTTTTGAGTTGTTCTAATTGCTTTTTCCTCCTCGTATAAACTTTCTAGAAGTCTGTGTTCCTTCTTACCTCTTCTTTCCATTTTCCCGGGGACAATTACTTGATTAGAAGGAATGCTGTGTCCAGCTAACATGAAGGGCTCTTCCTGTCAAAATCTTGGACTTTTCCATAAAAGGACCAGTCTTGGGTCCCAGAGAGCTGGCTCTCTCTGGGGAGGCCATTTGCTTTTTCTTCCAGAAATTCTTGCTCTCTCTCCCTGTGCCTGCTGAGAGGTCCGAGGGTTAAGCAGCAGAGAGAGGGGCTGGAGGGGGTGGCCCGGGCAGAGAGAGAGGCTGGAGTGGAGGGCTTGGGGCAGCAGTTGCCCATGGGATATGCTTCCGCTATTTCTTTGTTTGGTCAACTTTTCAAGCTTCTCAGCCTCTGTTTTCTCTTATGTTTCACAACCCCTACTTTCTCTTTCCTGTACAGCGGGGCAATCATAGCCAGTTTGTCCTGGGGTGCTTTGTTAAGATGAAACATCCCCTAAGTGGAAAGCGACGGGAGTTGGAGCTGGCGCGTGGCAGGTACTTACCCACCAACACGGCGGGTGGCACAGAAAAGTCTTGCTCAAGTCATGCTGCTGTGAACACTTGGTGGTGGGTACTCTGGTTTGTATTTGTTGTTGAGATGGGGTCTATCCCTGGCAGTACTCAGGGGTTATGCCTGGCTCTGTGCTCACGGACCATTCCTGCAGTGCTCGGGGTTGAAGGAGGGGTGGCCACGAGAGGCAAGCCTCTTAGCCCTCCACGATCTGGCAGCCGCATTTTGGTTTGTATTTACAGAAGTTCGGTGTTTTCCACAGGAGAGCCCGTGGTGTTGTGCATGGCGAGGCGTAGTCGGCTGTATAGAGGGTTTCCGGGTGAGGGCAGCGCATTCTTGTACAGGCGATATTTTTAACGTATGCTTTGAATTGGTTTTCGTATTTGAATAACAGTTTGGAAAGGACAACAAAATAAAGGAAGCTGAAGAAGTGAAAGTTGCTGTGGGAATGATTTAGACTTGCCTTGCTTGCAACCGACCGAACAACACCCCGGAGGGGCAGGGAGCCAGCACAGCCGGCAGGCAGACGGTCGCGGCCCTGCACAGCGCTGAGCCGGGAGCCGTCCCTGAGCACCACCGGGTGTGGCCCCTAACAAAACAGAACAAAATAAATAATTCTCTAAAGAATTTTTTAAAAATAACTTTTTTTTTTTGGTGTGTTCCTGTGACTCATCAGCTCACATAGTTTTTTGGTTTATGGTGAATTTTGTTCTTTCAATTGAGTCTGACTCTTATATTCACTGTTTTCAACAATTTAAATTTTATTATTTGAAGTTATGCTTTTAAGCTCGAATTTATTAAGACTTGATAATTAGGCTATTTGCTAAGTAAATAACCTCAATTAACGTAACCTAAATAGCCTTAGAGAACTGTATGAGTTCTTCAATAATGTCCTTAGACAACAGCGTTTCATCCTGATGTTGGCGGAAAAACAGCACTTACCGCTGAGGGGCTGATGTCCAGGGTCCTGGTCCTACCGCCTGGGGTTTCCATTCGGCTTGGGTTCTGAGAACCTACAGACAGTTTATGAGCCCTTACTGTCTCCATTCCAAGTACTGCCCTTTAACTCAGGAGGTGCAGAGGACCCTGAAGTACAATGCTAGATTTATTCCAAAAGGCTTTTACATACTTAAGTAACTCTCACCAGATAGGGTTACATTTTCATTAGTGGTTGTTTAAACACTGCAATAATTTTATTAATTTGTTTTGGGGCCACACTCCTAGGTGCTCAGGACTTACTCCTTTACTCCTGTCTCTGTGCAGGGATCACTCCTGGCAGGGCTCTAGGCAGCTTATTTGGTGCCCTGATGGAAACGGAGTTGGCTGCATGCAAGACAGCTGTCTGCCTAAACCCTACCTCTCGACCCCACTTGACAGTAGCTTGAACAGTTCTCTTGTACTCTGTTCTGTGTTGTATTTCCTCATCATATTAGAAGCCCAGTGATGACAACTCAATCATCATAAAGAATTATGTAGTTTTGGGGGAGTATCTGGCTTAGAATATTATGACTTTACTCTGGATGGAATTGTCGAAGCATTTTCCAGTGAGTTAAGTTTCACAGCAGCGCTGGGAAACAGATGGACGTGCAGTTTCCCTTTCTCCCTCTGTGCACCTGTTTTCCTCTTTAGCTTGGGTAAGAGGCTAAGTCCATATTATGATTGCTAGATTTCTAGTCCATAGCATATTGTTGGTGCTCAAAAATAGTTTCTGAATGTACAATAAATGTCTAGTTAGATGGAAAGATTTTAAAAAATCACAAAAATAACCATTAGTGATTTTCCAAGACTGTGCGGCCAGTCAGTACAATTTCCAGAACACAGCCCATGACCTTAGACTTCTAGTCCGGCGTCTCTCAAAGAACAACTCACGGATGCCTTTTCTGTTTTAACAAAGAGATCACCTGAGGATGATTCAAAGCCTTTGTGCCAGACAGAAGAAGGTAATCCCCATCCCAAGAAGAATTTAGTTATCCTGCCAAATTCCTGGTTACTGACTGTTTCTGGATCACATTATCAGAGATTTTTTTGTAAAAGAAATTCTGATCACTCAAGTTTTAAATAATGTGCTAACTCCTGTCTGTCTTGCGCAGTTTGGTCTAGTTAATATACTGTATGTGCCGGGACGCTTAACAGGTATTTGCCGATAGCACAGCGGTAGGGCGTTTGCCTTGCACGCAGCCAACATGGCCGACCCAAGTTCAATTCCTCTGCCCCTCTCGGAGAGCCCGGCAAGCTACCGAGAGTATTCGATATGCCAGACACAGTAA
>JAOXYA010036490.1:0-12759 GCA_028565675.1 Sorex palustris
TATTCGATATGCCAGACACAGTAACAACAAAAGTCTCCAGTGGAGACGTTACTGGGCCCGCTCGAGCAAATCGACGAACAACGGGAGGACAGTGACAGTGACATTGCTTTGGAGTTTAGTTTTTATCCTGAGGGCCCTGGAGAATTATTTAAAGACTTTTAAGCTGGGGCATAACAGGTAGATCCACAGTCATCCACTAATTCTAAAATGCCTGTATGTCTTGTATCTTAATGTCTTTGTATTCTGCCTAACATAGTTCTCATGGGTAACTCTTCTTCCAATGGCATGCAAAATAGAGGATGATGCCTGTTACAGTTGATGGCATATTAGATGCAAAGAGAATTTGCGTGTTTTAAAAAGATCATTCTGGGGCAATACAGTCCAGAAGAGAAATACGAAGTAGTAGTGACAAGGATAAAATTCCTTAGACATACAGTGGAGTTCATGCCCAATTCAGTCAGCTAATCGGTGGCTGAATAAATAGCAGTACTTCTACCAAAAAAAAAAATTCCTTAGACATACAGATAGTAAATCTTTCTTTGTGCCAAGCACCTAGATCCATAAAAGTCTGGGGACAGCTAAAGAAATCATGGTGCCCTGCTAGAATGAGGGAACATCATGAAGAGTGACCAGCCTGTGAAGGAAACAAGGGATACGGGCACACGACCGTGATCTGGTGACAAGGAAAGCCTCGAAGAATGGGGTTGGCGTGAAAGCTTGAACAGTGAGGAGGAGGAGGAGGGCCAGAAACTCGGGCACAAAGATTCACATCCCTGTTTGGATACCAACCCTCCATTGGTCCCGCTCCCCCGAGCCAGGTGTGGCCCCAGCCCCACCCCCCTTAAAAGAGGCGAGTCTCCGGTGAAGCAGGTTCCAGAGCAAATGCAGAAGCCCTGGCATAGATAGCAAAGATAGAAAAATACCAAATTTTGGAATTTTGCTCATGTGTCTTCCAAAACAGAAAACAAACCTACCTTGTTTCTCATAACACTAAAGTTAAGTTAGAAAGAATCCTCAGAGTAAAGAATAAAACTAAACATTTTATAAGAAGTAAGAAAAATCGAACATTTTATAAGAGCTAAGTGTTCAAGAGCGAACTCGGACTTCTCTCCAGAGGGGGAAAAGCCAGCAGCTGTTTTTAACTGGCAAATGAGAACAGTTAGGAAAGAAATTAACTACACTGAAATCTTTTTCTTACTGTTTGAAAAAGACAGTTTTGAAAATAAGAAAGGCAAACTACAAAACTGAAAAATATTTGCAAAACATAGGTCTGTCGGATCGCCCTGGAGTGATAGTACAGCAGTAGGGCGTTTGCCTTGCATGCAGCCAGCCCGGCCGAGCTGGGTTCGATTTCTTTGCCCCTCTCGGAGAGCCCGGCAAGCTACTGAGAGTATCTCACCCACACGGCAAAGCCTGGCAAGCTCCCCATGACGTATTCGATATGCCAAACACAGTAACAACAAGCCTCAAAATGGAGACATCACTGGGCCCGCTCGAGCAAATGGATGAACACTGGGAGGACAGTGTTTGTTTGTTTAGGTTTGTCCAAAAAAAAATTTTTTTTTGCCTTTTTGGGTCACACCCGACGATGCTCGGGGGACCATATGGGATGCTGTGAACTGAACCTGGTTTGGCCACATGCAAGGCAAACGCCCTAATCACTGTGCTGTAACTCCAGGGTCAAAAATATTTTAAATGTCGGGGCTAGAGCAATAGCACAGCAGGTAGGGTGTTTGCCTTGTACGTGGCCGACCCGGATTCAATTCCCAGCATCCCATATAGTCCCCCAAGCAGAGCCAGGAGGAACCCCTGAGCATCGCCAGGTGTGACCCAAAAAGAAAAAAAAAAGATTTGAACAGGTATATATCCAAAGTGGTTACATTGAATAAGTAAATGAAAAGATATTTAACACCTTTACACATTAAGGAAAGCAACATATAATCACAGTGATATGTTCACTGGTCTGGTTAAAATGAGGGGGCTGGAGCAATAGCACAGCAGGAAGGGCGTTTGCCTTGCACGCGGCCGACCCAGGTTCGATTCCCAACATCCCATATGGTTCCCTGAGCACCGCCAGGGCTAATTCCTGAGTGCAGAGCCAGGAGTAACTCCTGTGTATTGCCGGGCATGGCCCGAAAAGCAATAAATAAATAAAATAAAATGAAAAGGACTGGCTTTCTAGAAAGTTTGCAAGGTAGTGGGGCAACTGGAGGTTATAGTCTGTTCGTGTAATGATCATGTCACATTGAAGAATAATTTGGCAGTTTTCTGCCAAGACAGATGTTCACTTGCCAGATTACCCAGACATTCAACTCTGAGAAAGTGTGTGCCCACACCAACATTTGTACACTTCGGTTATTGTGAAAGCCGGAACAACTCAACTGTCGACAGAGGAATGGGTCGAAATCCTGTTACTGCATATTTATATTATGTATTATATTGGACTATTCCCAGTGTGGAGTAATCTGCTGATAAACTAGCCTTCTACAATGAACCTTAAAACAATTATGCTGAATGAAGAAAGTCAGGCAAAAAAGAAAGACTACGTGATTGATTTGTGTAAGATTCTAGAAAACGCAGACCTCAATTAGTGATGGGCTAGACAGGTCATTGTTTAAGAATAAGAATGGAGGGGCTGGAGCGATAGCACAGCAGGTAGGGCGTCTGCCTTGCACACAGCTGACCTGGGTTTGATTCCCAGCATCCCATTTGGTCCCCTGAGCACCACCAGGAGTAATTCCTGAGTGCAGAGTCAGGAGTAACCCCTGAGCATCGCCAGGTGTGACTCAAAAAGAAAAAAAAAAAGAGTGGAGAGAGGCATTGTAGAAGGACAGCGGAAAGCCTTTAGGGCCGTGGCTTACGTCAGAACTTCAGTACGGAGAGATTGTATACAGGTTCCCTCTCTGACATCACATGGAGCCCGGAGCATTGCCAGGTATCACTGTGACCTGGAAGCACCTGAGCACCCCTGGGGTGGCCCTGGGGGTCCCCAGCACCACAGGCCTGTGTTGCACTGCGCCCTTGGCACTGGCTTTGGCTGCCTGGCCTCGCTACCCAAGACAGCCAGGAGTCCCCCCGGCCCACGCCTCCCACCGACTGTGCACAAGTGCAGTGACTAGCTTAATGAAACCAGGGTGGTGGAAGATCCATAGAAGCAGCATAGGACTTGCTCACTCATCCGACGTCTGCAGAGAGGAAACAGGAATCAAAGCTGTTTCCTGCTCTGGCGTAGACAAGAATGGGCTGGGATGACTTTTATTATGAGGGAGGTGTATTGTGGAGTTACTGGGTTTGCGTCATTTGGAGGCAGAGAAGCTCACCTTCTCCACTGTCCAGTCGTCAGGTCATATGAAAACCTCAGAGGGGTGTAATGGTGGTAAGAGACCAAAGTCTTGAATGAAACAGGAAGATCCAACAAATGAGAGCAGACAGAAATGCAGACAACGATGGTGCTCTGGACACCTAAGGATGCAGGTTCCACACTGTACGCTGGCTAGTGGTTCTCAGGAAAGCAGTTAAATAGACCGTGGTCGTGTGGTAGAGACGTCCTACCCTGGTTACGTTGACAGCAGTGTTCAGATGAAAACTTTCACCCAGATGTTGATGGCAGTACTGTTCACAGTAGTCAGAAGAGGGAATAAACCCAGATTCCCAGCAAGTGGAATAGCAGATAAAGAGATGTATATTCATCCAGTGGAATGGTATTCAGCCACGAAATGGAATGAAGTACTCCCTCATGATAGCTCACGGGTCAGTCTTGAGACTTGTGCTGGGAAGGAAAAGAAGCAAAGACAAACGTGTGTTCCTTGTCCCATACCGTCAGAGTGGGCAGCTCCATCAGGAGGGCAGGGGGTGTAGGGGCACAGCTGGCAGGAACTGTGGGCAGCAGCCAGTGTGGAGCTGGAGAGTGGCGAGGGTCATGCAGCACTGAGCACATCCTGATGCCTTTGTGTCCTTCCTCCTGGTTGGAGTGACACGTTTCATGCTTTTAATTCCTTACCCGGCTTCAGAGAGAGGTCAGCAGAGAAAGCAAAATGCCTGAGTACTGGATGTGATAGCAGTGATCGCAGCATAGGGGAGAAGTGTAATTGAGCCCTTCTTGTTTGAGATTTTTCCCAGGAAGCTTGGGGAAATAAGATAGTTGGTCTCCCCGTTTCTCTCTCAGGATATATTTGGTCTAGGTAGGGTCTAGAAATCTCTGTGTTGGGGGAGCATTTTAGATCTTTAAAATACAAGTGGGCCCTAGCAGCTATTTTTGGTCCACCACTCAGCATCATACCATCCTGTGTGGAATTCTGGGGCACTAAATAGTTTTTGATACCTAAAAGATTTTTTAATTTTTTGTTTATATGGAAAGAAGCAAACAGGTCGGCCAGATGCAAGACTTCAGATGGACACATGGGGAACTTGAGTACCAGAATTCCAAGCTCCTTGGTGTGTGTGTCTCTTCCTGACACACTGGCATCCATCGGGCGCTTCTTCCCACCCCACTGCTGTGGTCACAGTTGCGTCACACACTGACACTTGATTTGTCTGGAATATTTAGGATTCCTAGGCTTCCTCATTCATGGCTTTACAACAACCTGTGTGACTTCTGAACATCGCTGAGGTAGGGGGTGTGGGTTTCCTTGATGCCGACTAGGGCGTGTGCCTGATCTGCTCTCTGGGGAGCCCCCGACTGTGGCCCCCACCCGCCCGTCCTCCTCAGGTTCTGCTTTGTTGAGCTGGAATCTCAGGATAGTACTTCCGGGAACAGGGGGCTCCCTGGGTCTAGAGCTGCGTAATCGCCATCTGTGAGGACCAGCTTGACAACAGTCTGTTTTTTCTTTCAACCCCATTAGGTCCGCCAGGCCTTCGAGAAGCTATTTCCATGTCCTGTATAACCAATGGAAGTAGTGGTGCAAACAGAAAACCAAGTCATACGAGCTCTGTCTCTGTTGCAAAAAAAGAAACACTCTCATCTGCTGCTAAAAGGTATGCACGTGAGGAAGGGGAGAAGCTGACACCCAGAATTGTCTCGATGTGGTCCCTGGGGTCGGGAAAGAGCGTCACAGCTGGGTGCGGCTCCGTTTGCCTCTCTGAGTGACGCCAGCTCAGGCTGTCGGGAGCACCTCGCTCTCCCAGAACACTGGTCTCACTCTGACCTGGGCTTGTTCTTGTAACGAGCACTGTTGAACGCACGTTTAATATCCTTAAATACATGTGATGATACAGGTGACGTTTTGGTCGCATGGATAGAGCCTTTAAAAAGAAGAAATAGAATCTTCAGTATATACTTATATTAGTGACAAATCAGACTGTTACAGATTTTGTTCTTTATAGCTGTGAAGTTAAGGCTTTTAATTCAGAGTATTAGAGATCTGTGTTGACAGTACATATTGTAGTTTCAGTGGATTAAAGGATTAGTTGCTATATGTTCTTTGATCAGTAATTTAGTCTATTTTTAATAAAATTGCTTACAGATTTTCTCTGCTTTTGTGTAATTCCTAGCAAATTATTCCATATAGAATTTGGAGAGACCAGAAGAGATCAACTACCTAATCTTACAGCTGTTTTCTTCAAAGAATAATTGAGGAAAAACCTAAGTAATGCAAAAAATCCTTAATGTACTGCTGGAAAATGGTTGCCTCAATAAACTAAGGCCAGTGACTGACTCACTCATCGGTGTGGATATATAGATGTTCACCGAACACTGGGGTGCAGGAATGATGAAGAAACGATAAGATCTTTAGGCATTTTTAAAAGAGAAAAAAGTCTCTTCTGGAGTTCAGTGTTTGGATCATTCTCGTTACAGAAAACAGAAAGCATTCTCAGCTTACCTGTCCCCCACAGTTTCAGAAGAAAAGGACACATTAGCAGAAAACAAACGTGCAGTTGAAAATTTAAGTACAGTTTTTAGTAAGCTCCTTGTGTCCGGCCACAGTACAGGCTTGTGTCGTTTTCTTCTGTAGCCCTAGTTCTGGGCAGAGCCGTGTTCTCAGCAGTCCAGGGCCCCCAGACTCTGGGTGCTCGCATGCAGGCCTGCAGCTGTGCCTCTGAGTAACCCAGCAGAAGGTTCTCCTAAGACTCTGACCCACACAGGACCGTCCGTCACCTATGTATTTGGCAGAATTTGAAGACTGACAAGGAAGAAGTAGTCTCAGTTTCAGAGTTTTAGGAATATACTTCTAAAAGATAGACTTAGATTTCTTAGCATCTTAAAATAAAACCGAACACGAGCTAGCTGGTCAGGGCCCCGCAGGCCACAGGCAGAGGCTTCAGAGTGGAATTCTGTGTGAGTGTCGTCGTTAGACTGTCGGGTTGTGTGTGCTTTGTGTGTTTATTAAAAAGTGTTCTTGGACATACACCTCACAGATTGTGCCACTTAGAGTCAAATCCAAAAATGCCATTTGCTTAAGAAGTGCAGCGAGGCCGGAGAGATGGGGGCTCTGTGGCAGGAGCCCGCCTTGAGCCCGCACGCATGGTTCAAGGGAGTGGAGGCCCTTCAGGGTCGGCTCTTTCCAGACCTGAATCCACTTGTCACAGCGCCCTCTCTCGTATGTGTGTGCGTGTGCGCATGTGAGCATGTGACATTCACAATCACAAAATCACAAATCATCCTGTTATTCCTCGATTACCTCGAGCAGGCCCCAGTAACATCTCCTTCATCCTAGCCCTGAGATTATATTCAAGGCTCTTTAGGGGAATGAGACCCATCATTGTTACTGGTATTTGGCATATTGGGTACACCACGGGGAGTTTGCCAGACTCTGCCATTTGGGCAGGTTACATTCGGTAGCCTGCCAGTTTGTCCAAAGTGTGGAGAGTGGTCTCAGCATGGTGGTGGCTGGTTTGGCATTTTGAATATACTCTCAGTAGCTTGCTGGGTTCTCCGAGAGGGGCAGAAGAATTGAACCCGGCTCGGGTGGGCCTATTTACCCTATAACACAATAACATTTATTAACACCTGTTTTGTTCCAGGATATAACAGTGGAAATGGACAAGCCAGGACTCTTCTGCCTGAGCTCACCTTCTAAAGTGAGTATAAAGAAGAAAATGATGGGTTAAGATTATATCAACTAGTGCTACCGGGATGGCTATTTGGAAATATAAGTGGAACTCAAAACTGGAAGTATAATTTGCTTAAAAGGACACAACTGAACTGGATTTGTGCAGAATTGGAAACTGATATCCCAGGCAGAGGGAGCAACAGTTGCAAAGTCTCTGGGACAGGAAGGAGTCTAAAGAGAGCTAAAGCATCAGAATAAAGTCCTAAGGACTACCATACAAGAGAAGTGTTCAGACTCGGGTGGAAGTGGTTAGCAGGACTGCTTTGTTTGCTTATACTATGTAAGCAGAAATTCTTGATGCTTCATCATGATGTATTCTACGGAAAGATTTGGAGTAAAATAAAATATTTTCCAATTCCCCAAGGAACTCAGAGTAAAGTAATTGAAATATTAGTTTATTATGATATACTGTTACTGTGTTTGGCATATGATATACATAGCATTTGAGAAATGATCTTAAATATATACTGAGTATAAGTATATAAATACACTTAAATATATACTTAAATATACTTAATGTACTTAAATACATAAATATACTTAAATATATACTAAGAGCATAAGTATATGCTAAGAGTAAGTACAAAAGAAAAATGGCATTCAAAGCAAAGGAACAACAGCTTCTTTGTAGTTGCAACATGACTAAGCAAGTAGCTTTTCACTATTTCCCATCACTGGGATATTATCTGGAGCATTCTATGATTCTGGTTTCATTAAACAAATTTTATGAAACCATTCCAAGTGGTCTATTTAACTTCCCTCAAGCTCTGGAGCTAAATATCTAAAATATGAGAAATTTTAACATAAGGACATTGGCAAAATTCTGTAAAAATTTTTCAGTATTCACAAAACATAGACTGGAGCAATAGCATAGCTTTGTATGCCTTGTATGCGGCCAACCCAGGTTTGATTCCTCCACCCCTCTTGGAGAGCATGGCAAGCTACCGAGAGTATTCTGCTCACATGGCAAAGCCTGGCAAGCTACCTGTGACTTTTCAATATGCCAAAAACAGTAAAAACAAGTCTCACAATGAAGACGTTACTGGTGCCTGCTCGAGCAATTCGATGAACAACAGGAGGACAGTGACAGTGACAAAACATGAGAATGTTTGGGCAAAACAGGTCATTCCTAGAAAGTTGAGCAGCACTCTTAAAAATTTTAAATTTGCAGGTTTTTTGCCAAATGGAATCACCATGTCTGAGAAATATTCAGGAGCTTTGTTACTTCTACTGTGCATTTCAATTTCTGCCCCTATTGCTTAATGAACCATCTTGACTATACTCACCTGTTCAGGAGAAACGTCTCACCCATAGTATGTTCAGTCTGTATCCACAGCACAGCATGATCTGCACAACACCATTTCTCAGGGCACTTGCAGAGCTGAGAAACTTAGTAATTTTCTCTCGTCAATGACATCTTTATGTGTGTCTGTGCTGGGGCGAGGGGTGTGGATAAGGAGTGGGGGGTAGGGGCTTGGGATACAAGGGACTTAGTAAATGGTGCTGAGGAGGCCTAGTTGGGGGTGGGGAGAGGTTCACCTGTCATTCTTTACAAATTGGTAAGAAGTTCAGTGCAGGAGCCTCTCAGGTCCTTGGTGTTAAGAATCACCTGGGCCACCTTGGTGGTACTTGATCATGTGATTAAAGAATCAAACCCCAAACCCAGGTCAGGTTCATAGTTTGCAAGAGCCCTAACTGCTGTCTAACTCCTCACTCTGTTTCACCTCTTATCTCTCTCCTTTCCTGCTTGTTACTGCTACGTGACCCCACCCCCCTTTTTTTAAATAAAAGATTGAATATCAATGATTTTCCAATTAGTCACACATACTCTATGAGCAGAATATATTTTTCAGGGACTATGGATGATAAGGGGCCCCCAAAACCTCTGTCCTTCTTGGAGAGCCCAGCAAGCTATGAGAGTGTCCCACCCACACAACAAAGCCTGGCAACCTACTGTGGCATATTTGATATGCCAAAAGCAGTAGCAATAATGGGCCTCATTCCCCTGACCCTGAAAGAACCCCAAATAGGGCTATGCTAGCACATGACAGGGATGAATGGAGGTGTTCCTGGTGTCCGCTGGAGTAAATCGATGAACAATGGGACAACAAGTGATACAAGTAATGCAAGTGATGGATGGCATTAAGAAAAGACATGTCTAGATTTTCTACTTCAGCCTATGTTTTCTAAGATTATTCTACCCTCCCCCCCACATACACACACACTTTGTTTGAACACTGTGGTTTACAAAGTTGTTCATGATGATTTGTCACAGATATGCAATATTCCAACACCAATCCCACTACCACTGTCACCTTTCCTCCACCATTGTCTGTGGTTTTTTTTTCAACCAGCTCTCAAGCCTGCCCTTATAGCAGGCCCACAACATTTTATTTTATATTGCTTGTTACCACTGAATGGCTAACGAATGAAATGATCAAAATATATTTCCATAGGAAAAGATATGTGAAAATTGTTGTATCTCACTACGGAGACATTAAGTCCTTGTCTGAGGTTTTACTAAGCTATTGTTGGGAAGTTAAACCTTCGGTTAATGGTTTTTTCAGTAGTAGAGACTGGTGGACTTCTACATTACTCTCCCATCCAATCTGGTGTGCCATTACTGGGATGTCAGTATTGTAGAGTTTGGAGATCTCACTCCAGAAAATCCAGAATATTTAACTGGACACTCTGGCCGTAGGCACAGTGGCAGCTTTGGGGCATGTGGGTGGCTACCTGGACTTCAAGAGGGTGGGAATTTGGCCCATCTTCACTCCTAAGATTGCCCCAGAGGTCTCAGCTGTGAACTCATATCTAAGCAATTTCTGCTGCTAGTTGTTCTCTTTCGAGATTTATTTTCTAAGATTATTCTGTCAGAGAATCCATCTGCCAGTTTTTTCTCCATTCCCCTTTCTTAATTGCTTTTTCATTGTTGAGGAGGGGCAAAAAGTCAACCTCTTTCAACTATCTGGAATTTATTGAAGTGCTATGACCTGGTGCTATGACTCCTAGGTACTGATCCAAAAGACAATTTAAGACTGATTCATTTTCTAGGACACGAATTTTATTTCAGCAAAGTGAGAAAGCATTCAGGGAAAGCAACATACTATAGTTAGCAAGTTAACATCTTAGAATTAAAACTCAGCAGTGACAAATTCACTGAGGGAAAATATTAGTGAACTTATTTAAATTTTTAAATAAAGCTAGACTCAAAAATTTAACCAAAAAATAGAATTTCCTACAAGTTGAGTGAACTAAATCTCTATACTCAAATATTTTTATATAACATGTAATTTATATCACATAATATATTATATAATATATAATACTACCATGCTAAAGATAGACGCCAGGGACTCACTTATGCAAGAAAAGTGCTAAGTATATTTAAAGAAATAATAAAACATCTAATTTGTATCTTTGGTAATTATTGGAATTATAATATCAATTTTATGGTGTCAACTTGAAGATAAGCAAGGGTCCTTATGTTTTATAATTATTGCATGGAATTTAAGAGCAAAATAGCAAGTATGTCTCAGTCATTCATCTTTTTTTATATTATTTCTGTCATTCTTCAAGTATAGAGAACATTTCTTCAAAAGCTTTCATATAAGTTAGAAGTAAATTTTTTTAATTGAGTACTTAATATACCAGAATGTATTTGTCATTTGAAATGTGATACATCTATAAGTTCTTTATGTAAATAAATTAGGGTTGTTTCTGTATCTCTTTTTGATATTCTGGAATGATCTACTTTTTACAGACATTATACTTCAGGTATTGAGTGAGCATTTATAAGAACTCAAAGTCTTAGGGAATTAAGCAGTTGCATAAACTAGTAGATTATTAATGAGTTTCGGACTCTTTGGAACGATAATTAAGGGTTTATTCAGAGAAAGAAACCCAATTTGGGATAGGCACCTAGGAGATGGGGGCATACATTTAATCCTTAACCTGAATGAAAGGTTTTCTTAAAGTGCAGTTCCTTCTGGATGAAATGAAGTTCAGAATCAGAAGTAGCATTGCCCAAAGGGAAATTTACTTGTAATATATGTCATGTAATATTTATATTCAAGTGTCAAAGGGAGATTTTTGATATAACTTGTGGATTAGATCAATTGTTACATTTGAGATGAAACAGCCACTAGGAATCTGCTATCTGCTGAGCTCCGTCAAAGCCTTGTTACATGGGGAGGCGGCACAATTTACCCTGCAGTTGGCAACGTGGCAGATGAATTCATGAACTCAGAAGTCTTGCAGAGAAGGACAAGAAACAGCGTGCAATTATATCTCCCACCCCAACCCTTCCTTGAAGTTGGGACTAGGTATGCACAGAGGCAAGTTATGCTAATAACTACAAAAAGTAACTTACTGAGGCAGATAAAGACAAACACTTGAGCAGATAACGCTTTTGTCTGGATGGAAGAGATTTTGATAAGGGTAAAATAGAACCATTAAAGAGATAATTAAGGTACATTGTGAAGCAGAAACCAGAAAGGAGGGGTGGGGGCAGAAATTCAAAATAATTGAGTTTTATTTAAAATGCCAAAATAAGGGCTTGTGCCTTGCATATGGCTGACCCAGGTTCGATTCCCAGCATCCATATGGTCCCTTAAGCACCTCCAGGAGTAATTCCTGAGTGCATGAGCCAGGAGTAACCCCTGTGCATCGCTGGGTGTGACCCAAATAACAACAACAACAACAACAACAACAATAATAATAATATAAAATGCCAAAATATTGGGGCTGGAGTGTTACTACAGCAGGTTGGGCACTTGCCTTGCATGTGGCTGGCCTGAGTTGATCCTCAGCATCCTTTTTGTTCCCTGGAGTCTCCCAGAAATGTAATCTGAGTGTAGAACCAGGAATAAATCTAGAGTACTGCCAGCTATGGCCCCAAATACAAACAAAAACTAAAAAGTCAAAATGGTAATTACCAATATTACTGCAGAAAATGTGTAAGAGATGAAAATTTATAAAACCAAAGACATTTTGCAAAAGTATGAAGAGAGAATAAGTATTTAGCAGATGAGACACTGAGACCCAGCTATGAGGTGGTACAAACACAGGGGTCAGCCCTGGCATTCTGGCCCTACAGCCTGTTTTGGTATGACTCCAGGTACTGTGAAGGATTTTAGAAATTTTGGAAAATTGGAGAGACACACTATTTACTGACATATTAAGATGGTGTCAATTTCAGATTTTAATCTCCATAACTGATGTTTTACATAGAATCATGTTTATTTGTGCATGAATGTTCTATAGTAGCAATTGTTGAACAGTTGTGACTTGACCATATGCACCACATCTAAATTACTTATTTGAGTCTTTACAGTAAAAATATTTCAACTATTCACCCAGAAAAATTTATTCTGGGCGTTGAATTTATTGAACTATTTTTACATCTCTGGACAAATCAAACTTGATCATGGTATATGATTCTTTTGATAATACTGGTGGATTTGATCACCTAAGATCTTAGGATATTTGCATTGATGTTCATAAAGGATATCCATCTGTAATTTTTTGATTAGTAATATCTCTGACTACTAGTAATATCTTTGACCATTTCCAGAGAGCTTGAGGAGTGTAGGTCTTTGAAGGTTTGGCAGAATTCACTGGTGCTAGTATAAGTTGTATCACTTAATCACTTAATCACTTAACTTCCCGTTAGTCGTCGATTTGCTCGAGCGGGCGCCAGTAACGTCTC
>JAOXYA010036510.1:0-12758 GCA_028565675.1 Sorex palustris
GGCGGAGAATCGAACTCGGGTCGGCCATGTTGGCCGCGTGTAAGGCGAAAGCCCTACCGCTGTGCTATCGCTCCAGCATGCAGTCTTCAAAAATCCCTGTATTTTTCTTGATTTTAGCATTCCTTCCTCAGACCATTAGACCTTGACTGTTTAAAGGTTTATTAATAATTTGTTGAGTAAATGTGCTATTGAATGGAATTCTGTTGGCTACGGTACATTTTTTCTTCTTTATATTTACCCCTCTCCCTTGATGTATTTTCTTTTTAAGGATGAAAATGGAGCTCCTGGTTTGCTGGTTATCCCAACCTCAGATCCAGCCGCATACTTGCAACCTGTCAAGCCTAAAGATTTCGCAGCTTTCATTAACCTGGTGGAGTTTTGCAGGTATTTTAAGAAAGTAATTAAGAATGAAAATGATCAGTTGTTGACTGGAATGTAGGAAAAAGTAAGAGGTGAAATGATTCAAAAAGATGGAAAATCTGAAGTTGTTGTTAATCTTCCTTTAAAATGTTTCTAGATCCACTAAGTTGGTAGTAACTTTTTAATACTGAAAAGAGCCTCAGGAAGTGAACAGGAAATATAGATACTCCTGGAAATGTAATGGAATTGTAAGCCTGCTTATTTTCCTTATGATGTGAAAGCTGGATAGAAATATTAATCTGCTGAGAATTTCTACTCTGTTCTGGTTTCAACAGAGAGATTCTTCCTGAGAAGCACGTGGAGTTTTTCGCGCCCTGGGTCTACTCCTTTGCCTACGAGCTGGTTTTGCAGTCCACACGGTTCCCGCTTGTCAGTGGCTTCTACAAACTGCTTTCTGTTGCTGTGAGAAACACTAAGAAGATAAAATACTTTGAGGTAAGTGTTTCTTGGAAGGCTTTGGTGCTTGTTTGTAAGGTTACATGAGTATGTGTAAATGCGTTATAAAATAAAAGATCGGTCGTAATGCTTGGGCATATGGAGTGTCCCTGGGGTTTATCCACCTGCACCGGGGTGTTTGCACACACTTGGTGCAGTGCCTGGACCACCGTGCTCTGCTCTGGGGCTGTGGGTCGCAGGGTCAGTGCTCCTGGGGGCTGTGTAGTGTCAGGGTTCTCCAGAGGCAGGTGCTTTATGCAAAGTCTGTGTTTGGGAAATGGGCGGGATGACAGCAGGCGTTTCCCTAAGGTGCTTGGCATGCAGAGTTGGGCCCCAGGCACTGCACGGTCCCTCAGCCCTCTGGGTGGCCTGGTGGCCCCTGGCAGTTAGTTCTTGGCCACTGAACCATGAAACCGTGACACTGCTGGGTCTGGTCCTTGAGCTGTCCAAGTGGCGCTCGGGACGCCCCCCAGGCCCCCAGTAAAAGCTTTATAACGTGAATTGAAATGAATGACACAAAAACATTTTCACAGGGAGTGTTGACTCTTCTTACCTTTAGGCACTGCTTCTGTGTGAGTTGCAGTGCACACCTGTTGAGAATCATCTGTCTTCTAAGCACCAGGTTGAGTGGCAGAACAGAACTCACCGGGCCCACGCTTGCCTTGCAGGCTGAGCAGGCTTCAGTCCCGAGGCGGGAAGTCTCGGTGGCCCCTGGCGCCAGTGAGTGGGACCCCAGACAGACAGGCAAGAACAGATCACACCGTGGAGGACACGCGTGTTCCCCAGGCCCCTGGGACCAGCACCGGGTCACTGGGAGGTCTCAGGCCTTTGAGGACACACGTGTTCCCAGGCTCCTGGGGACCAGCACCCGGTCACTGGGACATCACAGGCCTCGGAGGACACGCGTGTTTCCCAGCGTGTCACTAGGAGGTCTCTGGCTTTGTCGGTTTTCTCAGAGACTAGAGGCAAGGCACTCGGTTCTGTCTGCTTAGCTGACCTGTAGGTTAGTGAAGCTGTTGAACAGTTGGAAAGTCACTATAGTGACCAGGGGCCAGTCGTCACGAGAAGCTTCACTGCTTAGTTATAGATGAATAACTCTCCTGACTTACTGGTGTATGTATTGGAAAACAGGAAAGAGAGAAGAGGATTTTGTTTGGGGGCCAACACTTGGTAGGACTTGGGCTTACTCCTGGCTGGACTTAAGGGACCATGTGGGGTGCCTGGATTAAACTGGACTTGCCATTCCATGCAAGGCCGGTTCCCACCCACTGTACTCTCTGGCCTCAGGAGAAAAGGATTTTTTGAGAACTTAGACTTTGACCACCCACCTCCTCTTTTCCACTTTTTTTTTTCACTGACTTCTGACTTACATGGGATTTTTGTTTGTTTGTTTTGGGCCACACCCGGTGGTGCTGCTGGTTCTGTGCTCAGGGATCTCTCCTGGTGGGGTCAGGAGAGTGGACTCAGGGCTGAAGACTGAACTGGGCTCGGCCTCGTGCCAGGCAAATGCTCCGCCTTCTCTATTATCTCTCCGGCACCCTTAAAATGTTGTTAAAGCCGATTTTTCTCCGCTCTTTACAAAACTTTCGTAGAGTGAAAAATGATAAATGACTGGGAACTGGTGAATGAGAACACAGAATCTCTAGACTTCTGTTCGTGGTACTAATTTATGATTTTATTTCACAGGGAGTTAGTCCAAAGAGTCAGAAGCAGTCCCCCGAGGACCCAGAAAAGTCCTCTTGCTTCGCTTTGTTCGCAAAATTTGGCAAAGAGGTAATGTACAATAAATTATGGGCTGCTTAAACACGAACGTTTGTTAAGATAATTTGTAGTCATCCGAATACTTAAATTTTTGTTTGGTCAATCCAGATCTACATTATGGTTTTAGAATAACACTAAAAGGAAATTGTTACGTGTCTGTTTTTGTTGAATCAGTAACAATTCAGTAGATTTATCTTTTTCATATAGTGACAATTAAGTACTTTAAGAAATAAAATTTTTGTGGGCATCAATGCTTATTTTATAAAAGAAGCAAGTGTCCTGTTCAGTAAAGGCTTCCTGACTTTTCACACTTGAGGACCAGGTACATCATTTGTTGGTTTCAACCGGAGACTCTCTAAAGCTGCATTGTCTTTCTTCTTCAGGTATCAGTCAAGATGAAGCAGTACAAGGATGAACTCTTGGCCTCCTGCCTGACCTTTGTCCTGACCTTGCCCCACGACATCATTGCCCTTGACATCAGGGCCTATGTTCCCGCACTGCAGGTGGGTGCTCTGTGTCCTCGCCTGGCTTGGCAGTCTCAGCGGGTGGCCGGGGGCAGCCTCCTTCCAGGGCTGCTGTCACTGAGTGGGGTGGGACTTGGCACACTCCGCATGGCCTCTGTCAGCATGATTGTGACGTGATTGGTGTGTGCAAGGGTCAGGCCCTCACTCAGTGTCCATTCTCACTCACTCCATGCACACACACACACACACACACGCACACACACACACACACACACACGCCTGACCCTTATTTAGTAACTCTGGCATCAGATGTGCCCACTTCTCTTCAGCAGGGTCCCACCCTAGGGCAGCGGAAAGTCTTAGTAAAAT
Source organism: Sorex palustris (assembly GCA_028565675.1). Classification (NCBI taxonomy): domain Eukaryota; kingdom Metazoa; phylum Chordata; class Mammalia; order Eulipotyphla; family Soricidae; genus Sorex; species Sorex palustris. The sequence goes on from JAOXYA010036510.1 coordinate 3,450, forward strand.
TAGAAGCTCTTACTCATTTTTTTTTTCCTTTAAACCCTAAATTCTTTGCTTTCATTGTCATACAGATGGCCTTTAAACTGGGTCTGAGTTATACCCCATTGGCTGAAGTAGGTCTAAATGCTTTGGAAGAATGGTCACTTTACATCTGCAAAAGTGTAATTCAGCCCTATTATAAAGATATTCTACCAAGTCTTGATGGATATCTAAAAATTTCAACCTTATCAGGTAAGATTTAGAAAGGACTGTGATGCATATCTTAATTAAAACTGTAATATAACAATACAGTTGCAGTAGAACTTTGGAAAGTTGTCTTTTGCCGAATTCTGAAACTTGAACTTGTTACCCAGAAATGGCAGGAATAACTAATATTTTATGAGCATGAAAGCAACTTCAGTTGGAGAATCAGGTCTAACCAGCACAGGCTGTAGAGAGAAAAAGTGAGGGTCTGATTTTATGCCGAGTAGAGTTGGGGTACTGACACAGCCTACACATATGAAGAGGGGAAAAAAAGAGCATGTTTATGTGAGGGGCTAAAAGAAGGTCTGGACAGTTGAGGAAATTATTCTGATTACACAGTGTACCAGAAGTGGAGTGGTGTCCGCAGGGGTGCTCATGGTGACCGGTGTCCTCTAAGGAGAGCTCTGCACTCACCTGGGTCTGTGCTCACAGTGACTGGTGTCCACTGAGGAGAGCTCTGCTCTCACCCGAGTCAGTGCTCACAGTAACCGGTGTCCTCTGAGGAGCGCGCTGGAACTCCCTGTGGTTCCCTGAGTATTGTCAGGAGTGACCCCTGAGTGCAGAGCCAGAACCCTGAGCACCACCGGGTGTGGCCCCCCAACAAAAGATGTGTTTTGCTCACATTTGGGCATTCACACTTCTCGGCTTCAGTTTGGTGTCTGAAGATGTGTTTTGTCGATGGGGGCTCGGGGTCATTGCAGTCATGCTAAGGGCCAGCAGCACATGCCCGGTGGCACTCGGGGGCAAGCCGACTGGCGTCAGAGCCGAGTCTCCGCACCCGAGCTGGGTCCAGGCCTCCTCCTCCTGGCCCTGACAGGATCCGTGCAGGCTCCTGGTCACCAGCCTGGGTCTGGGGGCGGGAGAGAAGGCGCGGCCTGTCCTGCCTGTGGGAGGTCCGACTCATTCCCGGCCCCACCTGGGTGCCTGAGCACCGACGGCTGCACCCCCGCAGGACCCTGAGCACACTCGGGGACGTGGCATCCCTGGGGCTTTCGCACCGTGGGGCCCACCGGGTGGGTCATCCCTGGCATTGCTGCCTTAGTTCTTTGCATTGTGCCACCTGCTTGAGACTTGCTGGTGTTACGCTTTCCGTGGACCTTGTTCCATTCATGGTGCTGTTTTGAATCTCTTGATAGGAGCTTGAAATTTATTTTTACTTGTTTTTGGGTGTTAGGCCACACCCGACGGTGCTCCCGGGTTATTCTGGCTCTGCACAGGGAATTTGCTCCTGGCGGGGCTCGCGGGGACCGTGTGGCGTGCAGGGCTTGCCAGGGTTGGCTGTGCGGTGGCAAGCCTCCCGCCTGCTGTGCTAGCACTTGGGCCCTGCATTTTTTTTTTTTTGTATAACTTCAGTTTCTAGTAAAGAATTTTTCTCTAATGATGTGTATTTGGTGTAGTTAGTGATTTTATATATGATACGTATTTAAATTTTATTAATTTCACGAGACTCCCTAATTCCATAACATTCAGAGGAATTTCTGAATTTCTCGTTCCGTGAGTGGATTTCCAACTTTTGAGGTGCTGCTTTTGTTTTTCCACTAGGAGGTGTTGCAGCCCTTGGCTTGAGTTAGTTTAGATTTTTCCCGCCTTCTGTGCCGGGCTGGGGCAGGTCTCTCCATTCTTTGTGTCCTGCGGGAGCCAGTGTGGGTTTGCGCTTTCTGGTTGTGACCTTGCTGGGACCCAGCTGAGCTCGCAGCTTGGTGCTTGGTGCTGAGAATGAGCCTGTGTTTCCTGTGACGTGCGGAGGGGCCTTGGCTGCACGGGTGTGTCTCACCCCCCACCCTCGGCTGCACAGTGTACGGCCCTAGACCCTCAGCTGTGTGCGTGTGCCTTGCTGTAGACCCTCAGCTGCACTTTGTTATGGTGCCTCAGCTGTGTGGGTGTGCGACCCGGACCCTCAGCTGTGTGGGTCTGCGGCCCCGCTCTGGACCCTCAACTGTGTGGGTATGAGGGCCTCACCAGGGACCCTCGGCTGTGTGGGTGTGCGGGCCTCACCAGGGAGCCTCAGCTGCATTATCAGTGTTACACGTTAAATATTTTATAAATATTCATTTTCATAATCACATCTTATGTTCCCTGTGCTAGCTTGATTTTCTGGATCTACATGCTGTTTCTTCTGTTGCGTGATAGGGCATATCTTAGCAAACGCAGCAATGTTTGGGGCCTTTGTGATGCCTTGGATCCATATGCCGTAACCCCGTGGAAGCTTACTCCTAGGGGGCAAAAACGGAAAGCTCCGAACTAAGGAGATTCCCGCTTTATTTCAAACGAGCCCCTCGGGTGGCACTCGCTGCTGTCGGTATTCCTGTTCCTCTTAAGGCTCACCCGCAGGCATTTCAGTACCCGATGGTGCTTCTTATCAGCGTACCGTGATGATTCTTGCAGAGTTACTTTCCAGCTCCAACTCCGTGCTTATGCTAGTCGGAGTTCTAGCGTCGTAAGCAGTAACTTTGCTTCTCACCTGTTTGTTTTATTGGGGATCCTGAGTCTATTTTTCTCTGCTCTTCGTCGTTAGTTTTGATGCTCAGATGGTCCCTGCTTATGCCCATGCGTAGGGAGGGGACCCGGCTCTTTGAGTAGTTTCTTCCTGGCACAAGGTGATCGATGTAGGGTTTGGCTCTGGAAACCTGAAGGAAAGGAGTTGTGTTATGAAAACCCAGGGAAACGCTGCCACTCTAAGGAAAGATCACACTCTGGCCGTTGACCTCAGCCGAGCCGAGGACTGACGGGTGTCATGTTGAGTGAGTCAGAGGGAGGAGCAGTCCCACTCACTCAGTCGTGGGTGCAGGCAGACAAAGCAGGGAGTGGACAGGACCTGTGGCGACCCTGACCTTGATTCATCAAACTCCGATCCCTAAGGAAGAAGTTGAGAGTGAAGAGCACACTAGAGGGGAGACGGCGGTGGGGCACTTTGGTGTTGCTGGGGTGCAGTGACGTACATAAGGGCCATAAACAATATATTAGAGTATCCATGTTGCCTAAATGACAACTGTAGCACTGTCCTCCCGTTGTTCATCGATTCGCTCGAGCGGGCCCAGTAACGTCTCCATTGTGAGACTTGTTGTTGTGTTTGGCATATCGAATATGCCACGGGGAGCTTGCCAGGCTCTGCCCTGTGGGCAAGATACTCTCGGTAGCTTGCCGGGTTCTCTGAGAGGGGCGGAAGAATTGAACCCAGGTCAACCATGTGCAGTGCAAATGCCCTACCCGCTGTGCTATCGCTCCAGTCCTAAATGACAACAAAAAGTACAAAATTTGAAAAATAGGATGTTTAGGCTTTTGCCACTTGGTGTCTGTCCAGTACTCTGGAATTTGCCGCTTCTCCAAGGAGCCATGCTCCTTTCAGTGGACCGTGGTGCTTAGAGCCAAGCTGGCCACTTTGAATATTTGCATGTGGTGAATTCCAACTAGGGTTTTATGCCTGTGTTTGACAGTGTACTGCAGTCTCCCTGACATGTAGCAGAGGAACAGCTAATGCTTTTTGTTGCTGGTTTTGTTCCTGTTAACAGAGGACACCCAGGAGACCTTGCAAGCACCAGCACTTGCCCGCGCTGCCCAGAAGGGATTTAATAAGGTCGTGTTAAAGCACCTGAAAAGATCAAAGGCCGTTTCATCGGTAAGAAATTCCTCGTATCTTAATTAGTTAATATGGCTTTTGGGTCACACTTGGTGATGCTCAGGGGTTCCTCCTGCCCTCAGGGACCACTCTGGAGGTGCTCCAGGGACCATATGGGATGCCGGGGATTGAATCTGGGTCAGCTGCGTGCAAGGCAAACACACTCCCCACTGTGCTGTTGCTCCAGACCCTCTGATTTTTAACTTAGGTTTTTGTGAGAATCAATTTCCATTTTAAATTTTATTGTTTGCATACGTTGTATATATCGAGTATGTTTGTATATTTAAATTTTCAGAGTGAAGCACTGTCCTTACAAGAAATAAGACTTAGAGTCGTAAAACTGCTTGGCTCATTAGGAGGACAAGTAAATAAAAATCTACTAACAGGTAAACCTTCCTTTGAAATAAATTAACCTTTTGTAGATATGTGTCTTCTTAATTTGGGGTATAGGCAGTCATGGTCCATTCTAATAATGATTCTGCATATGATTTGCAGATTTTCTAATTACATAAGCTAATATTTTGCCAAATGAAACATTTAGAAACAAAAAAATGTTTGTTTCTACCACCTGGATTAATTTAGCAGGGTAGTGTTCCAACTTGAACTCAAATTTCCTGAAATTGGGGATGAAACATTCCAGGCAATTAAACTTCCTCAAAATTATTTTTTAATTAATTATTATTTTTGCTTTTTTGGGGTCACATCTGCCAATGCTCAGGGGTTACTCCTGACTCTGCACTCAGGAATTACTCCTGGTGGTACTAGGGGTACCCATATGGGATGCTGGGCCAGCCGCGGGCAAGGCAAACGCCCTCCCCGCTGTACCATTGCTTTGGCCCCAGACTTGCTTAACATTTTTAATAAGATGAACTCTAGGAACAATGCATCATTGATTCTAACTTAATTACACACAAGAGAAGAACATGTTAAAGTTACAAGTGCTTTGATTATATTAATAAGTTATAGCTGTTGGTAATAGAAAACGTGAATCAAGAATGCTTTTGATCTTTTTAACAGCTGCAACGTCAGATGAAATGCTGAAGAAGTACATGGCCTGGGACAGAGAGAAAAAGCTCAGTTTCGCGGTCCCGTTCCTCGAGGTGAAGCCTGTCATCTTCCTGGACACCTTCCTGCCTCGACTCACAGAGTTAGCGCTCTCCGCTAGTGACCGACAAACCAAAGTACTTCTGCTTTTTATTTCACTCATTATTTACAGCCCGTCGCTTTTTAAGATAACGTGATGTTAGGAAGCAGGTCACGTATTTCTGCCGTTCCAGTATCATTCGCTTTAAATTTTCTAAAATAAGAGAACTGCTCAGTGATCAGAGGCGGTTAATGCAAGTGAAGCGTCAAGGGATCTAACTAGATAACCTGGCAGTACTCCTAACCTGCTCGTGAGGGGGTATCTCGGCCTCCGCTTGATGACCCTCTCAGCTTCAGGGGTCAGGAATCTCTGTCTGTCTCTGTTCCGGGGCCCGTGTTGCCGGTGCTCGGAGCTCCCTCCTGGCTCCGGGCCCGGGGTTCCCTCCTGCCGTGCTGGAGTCACACCTGAGGCGGAGAAGAGGCTGCGTCTGTCACGAGCAGGGCCAGCAGCGTCCCGCGCTCTCATCTCCTGGGCCTGGTTGGAGATTAGCGATAGTGATTTTTAAAGCAGGTGTGTGATTTTTCCAAAGGCTGCCAATATGTGTTTTCTGAAAGGCATCGTGGGAAGTGTGCTAGAAGGGTTCACAGACGAGGCGGGGGGCTGGATCCCCCGAGCTCCGGCAGGTGCAGCCCCTCCCCCCGCCCCCTGGACTCCAGGAATGAAAATGTGCTAACAAGTAAAGCATGTTCTGTAATTTGGAGCCGGTGAATATATTTCTCATGAGTAATTCGATTATAGTGCCTAAAGTTTTCTTAACCATTGTATAGAGATGGAAAAAGATAGAAAGAATGATTTTATGCAGGATATATTATTTCCAGTTAGCTTATATTTCGGTGTGATTATCTGCTATATGAGGTCTTTTTTTTTTTTTACATAGTGGCTGAGTTGAGTATCATTTTAAAATAGTCTCTTGTAAGCCTGAGAACTAACCCTTGTCGAACGCCTGCCTGCTTTAGGTGGCGGCCTGTGAGCTGCTGCACAGTGTGGTTGTGTTCATGCTGGGAAAGGCTGCGCAGATGCCTGAGAACAGCCAGGGCCCCCCGCCCTTGTACCGGCTCTACAAGAGGACTTTCCCGGTGCTGCTTCGCCTCGCCTGTGATGTCGATCAGGTAAATGGAGGAATCTTAGTCTGAAAACCTTCTCAAGCTTTTAGAAGTTCTGTGGGAATTCAAGAAGCCTGCTGGGCCCGAGCAGTAGTACATCAGGTCACACGTTTGCCTTGCAAGCTGCCCTCCCGTGTGCCATCCCAGCCCCCGGTGGTCTCCGGAGCCCACCAGGATGATCCCTGAATGCAGAGCCAGGAGTAAGCGTGTGTGTGGCCCCAAAACAGACACAAACAAAACAAAACAAAACAAAGAGTTGCTGTGTTTCTGGGCCAGAGAGAGAGAGAGAATACGCTCACCTTGCTGCTGACACAGTTTGAACCCCCAGCATCAAGACACAGTTCCCCCAGCACCTCCAGAAGGGATCCCTGAGCATTGCTGGGTGTGGCCTAAAAATAAATTTCAGAGTTGCTGTGATTGAAATCACTGACAGACCTTTTGAGTTGGGCAGGAGTCATTCTGGATCTGTTGGTGTGGGCCAAGGAGCTCGATCACAGGGCTAGTATTCCTGTGTGTACCTGGGACCCCAGGTCTGATCCTTACCACTGCAGAGTCTTTGTGCACCCCTGGGAGCAGTGCCCATCACTGCGGGGTGTCACCACAAAGTAAAAAGAAGGAAAAGATACTGCTACCCCAGACTCTTTGATTTGATCTCTCTAAGAGAGAGAGGGGCCAGCGCGAGTATCCAGCAGGAAGGGCGTTTGCCTTGCATGTGACCCAGCTGGGCTGGATCCTTGGCGTCCCATGTGATGGTCCCCCAAGTTTGCCAGGAGTGATCCTTGTGTGCAGAGCCAGAGTAACCTCGGAGCACCATTAGGTGTGGCCCCCAAACCAAAGATGAAATGACCTGTGATTGGGGAATTATAAAGGGAATTTTGATGTGCCATACTAACCACTAACTATGTCAGCAGTTACCCAAAGCTGGACATCTTCATCTGCATTAGCTATAGCCTTTGTCATAGATTTAAAAGTAGTGAAAAACTGCGGGACTGTATCCAGTAGTCGTGGAAATGACATTGGAAATAATGGCAGTGATGCCTAATGGTTTACTTCTGGACTTGGTTCTAGTCCATTGGTCTGAGAATCTGCCTTTCTTCCAACCACACAGTTGGAATAAAGTTGGTTGGCATAACTGTGCAATGTAGTTTAAGGACAGCAAATGCTATGCCTCCTGTACTCTGCTTCAGACTTGCTTTGGTTATTTAGGGAGTTTTCTACAAATTTTAGCAGTATTTTTCTATGTCCTTGAAGAGTGCTAAGGAAGTTTTGATGAGGTTTGTATTGAATCCATGCAGTACTTTGCATAGGATGGTTGTTGTAATGATGCGAATTCATCTAATCCGAGAGCATGAATGTATCTCTCGTATTGTTTTCTTTTTCTTTTAATAGTTATTTATGGCTTACACTGATTATTTTGCCTCCTTTGCTAAGGACTTGACTTTTGGGGGACATGATGTAAATGGGATTAAGAAATTTTCTTTCTCCTCTACGTTATGGTTTGCATATAAAAGTGTAATGTGGGGCTGGCCGCTTGCATGCGGCCGACCCGGGTTTGACACCCGGCATCCCATATGGTCCCCTGAGCACCGCCAGGAGTAATTCCTGAGTGCAGAGGTGGGAATAACCCTTGAGCATCACCAGGTGTGACCCCCCCTCCCCCAAAAGCCAAAGAAACCTGTATCGGCCAGGGCCAGGAAGCTGACTCGAAGAGTGAGTGTGTGCCATCGGGAAGCTGGGTCTGGACCCTGAGCTGCCCGGGCTGCTCCGGAGCTGTCAGGGGTAGACTGGGGCCCAGCACCACTAGAGGTGCAGAAACAAAGGAAAGCCCAAACCACCAGCAAAAAAAGATGTTTGTGGGCTGATTCTCTAGTTTGCCCCTTGACTGTCTACTACGTTGTTCTTGGTCTTTTTTTTTTGGTAGATTTTTTGAGGAATCTAGGTATATGTCATCAGTATGAATTGTGATCGTTCTAATGTGACTTCTTTCATTTCTTTTTCTTGACTGGTTGCTGTGACTCAGATTTCCAAGACTGTGTTGAGTAGCAGTGTGAGAGTGGAACTCCTGGGCGTGGTTTCTTATGCTTTCCCTGTTGGGAGTGGCCCCTGGGCTGCTTGGGGATAATTCGATACTAGAAATCACACCTGGGCTGTGTGCCGTGAACTCTAGCCCTCCTAGTCATCGCCCAGCCGTGCATCTGTTTAGGGTGCTTTTTTTCTGTTTTGGGGCCACCTGGCAGTCCCAGGGGTCGCTCCTAGTGGTCTTGGATGGCCATTGGTGTGCCGGAGACCGGCCTGCATCAGCAGCAGGCAAGGCAGGTTCCCTGCCTGCTGTCCTCTCTCCCGGCCCTGAGAGGCCTTTCCGTTGGATGTGGGCCCGCCTGTTTCTGCCTTTGCTGTCTTTGCCGGGGAGGTGGCGTGGCCGAGAGCCCCTCAGCACTGCAGGTTCTTAGAGCGTTTTCCTGCGGGTCTGTGCTCCCCTTTCTTTTGTTCGGGACTTGATCAGGTTTGTGATTTGACACCCGAAGGTGTGAGTTGGGTTTATGGAGCCACAGGGTCTCACTTCGCCTTTTACTGGCATAACAGTGACCCTCTGGCCAGGATCAGATGCATGAAGATGATCCGTAGCGAGAGCTCTAAGTTACCTCCTGATTTGAGGAACATGGCGGTTAGGCTGTCTTTTCCCCAGACTTCTGGGACAGAGTGCATGAAGTGGAAAAGGAACCAATTCAGGCCTAGTGATAATAGTGCTTAATGTTGCTTCTGTCTCTTAAGCAGAACTGTTTCATAGAAATCATCTCACTGTAAATAATAAGCTGATGATTTTGTTTCTCCAGGTTACCAGGCAGCTGTATGAGCCACTGGTCATGCAGCTGATACACTGGTTCACGAACAATAAGAAATTTGAAAGTCAGGATACTGTTGCCTTACTAGAAACGATATTGGTGAGTAATGATCGATCGCTTGATTGTTTTCCAGTTATTCCTACTGACTGGCTCTTTTTATTTTTATTTAGAATTGAAAGAAAAGTTCAGACAGCAGAAGAATATAGCATCTACCTAGTTTTTTTCTTCTGTCTTAGATTGATGAAAAGGTTTTTTTTTTTTTTGGTCACACCTGGCGATGCACAGGAGCTACTCCTGGCTCTGCACTCAGGAGTTACTCCTGGCGGTGCTCAGGGGACCATATGGGATGCTGGGAATCGAACCCGG
>JAOXYA010036519.1:0-12757 GCA_028565675.1 Sorex palustris
ACTCCTGGCTCTGCACTCAGGAATTACCCCTGGCGGTGCTCGGGGGACCATATGGGATGCTGGGAATCGAACCCGGGCGGGCTGTGTGCAAGGCAAACACCCTCGCCGCTGTGCTATCGCTCCAGCCCCTTCGAGCTTTTTCTTTGCTCCCTTTTGGTGTGTCAATCTTATAAATCTGGGGGTGGGTAGGGGACTCCTCTGACCGTGCTCAGGGCTTACTCCTGTCTCTGTGTTCAGGGACCTCTCCTGGCAGGCTTTGGGGGACCATATGGGATGCTGGGAATCGAACCCGGGTGAGGCCGCTTGCAAAGCAAACACCCTCCCCGCTGTTCTATTGCTCCAGCCCCGCCCCCCTTTGTCATTTCTTGCTCAATCTTTGATTACTCAAGAGCTTCGCCATGAACCACATGGCGTGGTCAGTACCTGTGTGAAGACGAGCGAAGTCGCCTTTCAAACTGCACTCGAACCCACTCGCCAACGCAGAATCACAACGGCCCAAACAAACCTTCAACCTGCCATTCCTCTCAGCAACAAAATAGTTTTAGTGGCTGGGCGAGACACCAGCAATGCTCAGGGGTGACTCCTGGTCACTCGCTCGGGGACCCCATGGGGTGGGAACCGCCCTCCCCGTCGCACTTCTCTCCAGCCCTGTCAACACATTTCTGAGAAAGTGAAAGGGCTGATGAGTGACTGGACATGGGCTCCACCCTGCCGCGAGCATCCTGCATGCCACACAGTGGTATGACCCCCTGCCCCTCGCTCACGAACACTAGACTCCCCGGACCCCCTCCCTGGGCCGTGCAGTACCCACCAGGGAGCCCCTCCAGGGAGAAATCCTGAAATGTTGCTTTCCTAGATCCACGCTGCCTGCGGTGAGGAAAGCCTCTATGCTGATCCCCTTTCACACAGAGGGAAACTGAGGCCCGAGAGCAGTAACTCGGCCAAGGAGGCAGGAAGGGCAGAGCCGTCCCCAAGCAATGCTGGAAACCCCGGGTGTCCTTCTAGGACCATCACCGGGAAAGGACTGTGGGCTCAGACCCCCACTGTCCACCTCTTATGCCTGGGAGCAGATGATCCCGCGGGGGGGCGGGGGGGGCTGCACCCCAGGGCACAGGTGGGCGCCCCAGGAGCCCTGCCAGTGGCCCCTCCCTCCCCCCAGGCTGGCTTGGAGCCCGGTCATGTTGGCCATCTTTCAAGCCCGACGGAGGGATTTAGTGTCTTTAATCCTCCTCTTCAGTCAAGCCCCTGCTTGTCACCCGCCTGCTCGGGACCCCTGGGAGCAGCCAAGGGGCCGCCGGCCTCTCGGAGCTCTGGCCAAGAGCGTGTATGGCGGGAGCGCTGGGCGGAGGGCCGGGCCAGCGTCCCCAGCCCACCAGCCCCGCTATGACAGGGACGGTGACCCTTGGTGGTCCTCCCCGTGCAGATGTGGGTGCATTGCAGCGCTGTGAACGGGGCCGCTGCATGTGGTGTGATCTCGCTGAGGGTTCCACGTCTGGATGGCAGGATTCGCTCCTGGAACCTGCCCCCGGCCATCTTGCATGAACCTGCACTGGGCAATAAGGGGTTAAGAGCCACAGGGAGGCAACCCACTGGCTGAGCAGCAACTCTTCTGGGGCGGGTGGGGAGGGGACTCCCAAGCTGTGCTCATGGGCCCAGGGTCACCCCTGTGACACGCGGTGACTCAGAGCTAGGCCCTGAGGCTGGGCTTGCAAAGCAAATGCATCCATTTGTCTTGCTTCTGCGTGAGTTTGTGAGAATGTCTGGTCCCCAACACGTCCCTGTCCAGGCCCCACAATGCCCAGGGATCCTTTGGTGTCAGAGGTCACGGCCAGCCAGGATCCTGCAGGCGCGTCCCCTGAGCCTGGGACTGTCCCTGGACCCGGCCCAGATGCTGGAGGGGTTGAAGCAGGGCAGCAGCAGATGGAACACTGAGCCCGGGTGACCGGGCTGTGGTGCCCTGTGTCTGTCTCAGGCTGTGGAGTTTCTGGGAGTTCCTTGTGCCATTGCGTTAACCCCCCCCCCACCACCCCTCAGTCTCTCTGGGGAGGCGTGAACATGGTCCCACGTTGGAAGCTACCCCACATCGAGGGGCCCCTACATGCCGGTGTCCCCCTGTTCCTGCCCCAGAGGCTTTGATCAAAGGCAGAAGGAAGGGGAGCAGGCGGGGGGGCGGGGGGGAGACCCCAGGGGCTGCAGCACAGGCTCAGCCCACAGGAGCCCCGAGGTCCTTCCCAGCACCACGCTGTCCCCTGAGCAGGGCCAGGAGGGTCCTCTGAGCACTGTACTGGGAGCAGCCCCCGAGCGAGCACTGCCCAGGGTGCCCAGACACTGAAGACTGGAGAAAAGAAAGAGAGGAGGCGGGGAGCAGAGGAGGAGGAGGGAGAGGGGTAAGGGGAGGGGGAGGGGGGAGGAGAAGGAGGCCTTTTGCTTCCGTGATCTTCGCCACTGCTTTCATTTCTCCAGAGATTGTGCCCGTCCCCACATCTTACAGGAGTCAGGGGTGGCCTTTAGGCTTCCTGCTGGAGAGTCTTCCCTGTCCAGTGCTCTGGATCTCAGGGAACCCATGGGAACACCATGTGTACATGTGCGTGTGTGTGCATATGTGCACGCCGTGTCTATGCATGCGCTTGTGTGTGCATGCGTGTTTGTGCGTGTGTGCATGCGTGTGCATGCGTGTGTGTGCGCGTGTGTGCTCACACAAGTGTGTGTATGCATGTGTGCACAACTGTGTATATGCACTGTGTGCATATGTGTGTGCGAGTGTGTGTGCATGCACACGTGTATGTATGCCTGTGTGCGTGTATGTGCGTGTGTGCTCACACAAGTGTGTATGCATGTGTGCACAACTGTGTATATGCAGTGTGTGCATGTGTGTGTGCATGTGTGTGTGTGCACGCACATGTATATACATGCCTGTGTGCATGCCTGTGTGTGTGTGTGCACAACTGGGCATATGCACGTGTGTGCGTATGTACGTGCATACGTGTGTGCATCTATGCATGTGTGTGTGTGTGCACGTGCAAGCACGTATATGCATGCAAATGTATGTGTGTGGGCGGGTGCAAGTGTGTGTGTGTGTGTGCACGCACACATGTGTAGAGTGAAAGAATGGGCCTTTGAAAAGGAGCCCTTAAGACCCCCTGGAGAGGAATGGTGGGGAGAGGAGGGAGACCCGGGTGGGAGTCAAGAGAACCACCCCGGGCCCTGAGGAAAGGCTTAGTGGGGCCCGAGGGAAGCTCCGGACAGGTTTGACACGTGGCGACTGGACATGCCCACCTGGGGACAGCCGGTCTGACCAGGGGCCCGGAAAGGTGAAGTCCATGAGGCCCAAGGCTGGACAATCCAAGCACAACAGCTCGGGCAGGAGGCAGGGCCGGGGTGTGTGCGTGAATCCTCCACACGCGTCTCCTCCTCCGTGAGGGGCCTGCTGGGCCGGTCATGGGGGTGTGGACCGAAACATGTTTCCACGTTTGGCGACAAAATCCTCAGCGGGGGGAGCAGAGGACACAGGGTGGACGAAAGCCGACTCCGCTGGTGTGGGCTGTCCCTGAGGGCCGCCCTCCCCCGCTGCTCTGCGCCGTGGCCCTTCCCCGGGTGGGGGCAGTGCTGACCACCCCTAGTCCTGCTCCTGGGGAGAGCTGCAAGGGAGGTGGGGAGCCCGGGTGGGGGTGGCCGTAGGGGCTGAATCCTCCTGGGGGCTGAGTCACGTGTTTGGGTCTGTTTGTTTTCATAAAACACACCTGACCAGCTGGCTGCCTGTTTTTTTTTTCTTTTAAATAAGGAAAAAGAAAGGGGCGGGACCAGAATCGTGCTGGGCTGGGGGTGGGAGGTGGTCCCTGTGCCCACCCAGGCCCCCTCCCAGGAGCCCAGGAAGGACTGCACTGTTCTGATCCCTGCTTTTTTCAGAGGGAAACACGCATTTCTGGGGGCAGAGGCTGCATGGGGATTCACGGCTGGGGGTGGGCGTCCCAGGAGGGGTCAGGCTGACCCATCTGGACATGAAGGGTCGAGTCCTGCCCCCAGGGGCTTGCTGCCCGCCGTGGTCAGCCCGCTGGGCCCTTGGAAACACTCTCGTCTAATGGGGTGACTCTGAGTGTCTGTCTGGAGCTCAGGTTCTGTCTCGACTGCCCACATGTGAGGGGACCCCCTCCCCAGTCCTCCATCCCCAGGGCCACCTCCACCCCGCCACCCCTACCCCGACCTGTCTCACAAGGCTGAGGGTCTCTGGGCCTCGTTCCCAGGTTGCTGTCAGCCTACATCCTGGCCGGAGGTCACCGCCAACTGCCCCTTGGGCTGTAAAACTGTCCCCCGTCCTTCCCCCCACCCCCATGATGACTCCTGGCCCTCCTCCCTTCCCAGCATCTGAGCGAGCCCCCTGCGCGTGTCCCCTCGTGGGGGCATTTCAGTGCGTCTTCCGAGTGGGACGTTCCTTCAGATCCAGAGTGTCCCCCTCCTGGCTGTGCCCTGTGCTCGGCATCGGGCCTGTTTCCAGGAGGCCTGGGGCAGGGGAGGCTGTGGCCGGGTCTGGACTAGGCAGGGGGGCTGGGCCATGCAGGATGGGGTGAGGATGGCCTGGGAATGGGCTGAGCAGGCCGAGGTCCCCTGAGGTCAGGCAGGAAGCCCAGAGCTGGGCGGGGCTGACTGGGGGCAGGGGGTCAGAGGCCACCTGGGCACTAGCACTGATACCTTATTTACAGGAGGGGCTCGCCCCCCCCCCACACACACACATTCCCCCCCGTGCCCCAGCCAGGGCCATCTGTAGGCCTGGGAAGCAGCTTGGGGCAGGGAAGTCAGCGCCGTTGGGTGGGCAGTGCTGGCCATGTGGTCAGGCCTGTGGGAGGGGTCGAAGAGCTAAGAACTCACAGGGAGGGCTGGAGTGACAGCACAGTGGGGAGGGCGTGTGCCTTGCACGCGGGAGACCTGGGTTCAATCTCTAGCATCCCATAGGGTCCCCCGAGAACCACCAGGAGTAATTTCTGAATGCAGAGCCAGGAGTAACCCCTGAGCATCGCCGGGTGTGACCCACAAAGAAAAAAAAAAAAAGAACTCACAGGAGCTGTCAGGGGCTGCCACCATATACCGGGGTTCTCTAGCAGGGGTCATGAGGACTTTCTTCCCCAGAAATTCCCCCTTCCCATCGCCCGAGCCCTGGGGCTGCCCATGTGTGTCAGCGCCTCTCCTTGGGGCCAGCTCGGTCCCCTCCCGGCCCCTGTGCCCAGTCAACAGGCCTGTGGCTCCTCAGGAAGTCTGGAGCCGGCCTGTCCTCTCGTCCCTCTCCCGCCCGTGTCCTGCCTCCCTAGCCATGGGGCTGCAGAAACTCCCTCTGCTCACGCGCTGGCCTTTCTCCCTCCTGCTTGCGGCCAGAGAAGGCCATTCTGCCTCTGGGAGCCTCTGTTTGTCCATCTGGGAAGTGGGTCTTGAGATCAGTGGCTCCCAGGCCTGCCAGTAGCGTAAAATAGGCCCAGATGCCCATGAGCCTCTAGTTCCAGGCACACAGAGGGGCCTCCCCAGGCCTGGTCTCCCCAGGGAGCACGAGGGGCCGGGTGCCTCCCAACGGCACCCTCCAAGTCACACTTTGGGGTGGGCGCTGTGCAGGGGAGAGTCAGCTGGGGGCCTGGGGAGGGTCTTCCTCCTGGAGAGAAGCCAGGGAGCCTCAGCAGCTGTGCCCCAGCAATACCCCCATCCTGCCACGCATGGTGGGCAGACAGAAAGGCACTGAGCCACGGCAACCCCCGGAACCAGAGCCGAGGCCTGAATGACAAGAGGACCAGCCATGTGGCAGCAGCTGAGGCCTGGGCACTCCAGGCAGAGCTGACGGCCCGGGCAAAGGTCCTAGACGCCAAGGGGCGTGGTGGGGCCTGAGCCCGAGGAAGCCGGCGAGTGTGCGCATGTGCCCAGCAGGGCGCCCACACAGTGCCCACGTGTGTGTGCACACACGGCCATCCACGTGGGCTTGCCCACGCCCGTGTCTGTGACTATGTGTATTTGAGAGAGCGTGTGCACGTGTGTGCACACCTCTGTGAGCATGATGCCGGGGAGGGAAGGCGGTACGGGGAGAGACGGGCTGAACTCTGGATTTTATTCATTGCAGCCCCCGCCAATTTTTCCACTCTAAAACTGCCCTGATGAGGCTGGAGTGATAGTACAGCAGGTAGGGTGTTTGCCTTGCACGTGGCCAACCGGGGTTCGATTCCCAGCATCCCATGTGGTCCACCGAGCACCGCCAGGATTGATTCCTGAGTACAGAGCCAGGAGTTATTCCTGTGCATCGCCAGATGCGACCAAAAAAGCAAAAAATAAAAAATAAATAAAAATAAATAAATAAATAAAAAATAAAAACAAAACAAAACAAAAAACCTGCTCTGACATATAGAAACACAAAAAGGACCGTGAAGAAACCACCTGCGACATAGCCCTGAGGCTCAGCTGCTGCTCTGCCAGCCGCATACTGGCCGAATCTCCACACCCACCCCTCCCCCAAGCCCTCCTCCCCACCAGGGGAAGGTGCTCAGGGCCTGAGCTCTGAAACACGTGATTCTGTGTCCCCCCCTCCCAGATCCGGGATGTTCCCCCTCACAGGCACAGGGCCAGAGCAATGGAAATCATTCCCGATACTCAATTCATATTCAAATTCTCCCCAAATGTTTTCCATGGCTCCCTCCTGCCCTCCCTCCCGCCCTCCTTTGCTTCGTTCTCTTTCCTGGAAGCAGGCTCTGCAGACAGTTGAGACTCGGCAGTGAACTGTGTTGCCTCCGAATCCAACATTCTCCCACCTATCTCCCTCGACCTGGGTCAGGGGCGAGGGGTGGGGGTGGGGGTGTGTCTTCATTTCCTGCTCCCCTGCGGTCTGGCGCGCATCACAGAGGGGCAGAGTGGGTGTCTCCACACATGCTCCCCCCCACCCCACCCCAGCCCCTCTGCAGATCAGATCCCGCGCATGGCCGTGCTCCCAGAAAGCTCCCTGCCAGCCCTCCCTGCCCCTGCCCCAGGCGAGCCGAGTTCTTGTTCCTGCCCACCGCAGATTGGTTCGGGCCGTCCGGGAACTGCGCTCAGATGGAACCAAACAGCAAACAGCATGTTCTGATGGGGAAGGCGTCTTGTGCTCAGCGTGACGCCTGCGGTTTGCTGTGTGCCTGCTCCTATCAGCTCAGCGGGAACCGCACGGCACGCCTGGCCCCGGGGAGGGTCACGTGGACCACGTGCCCCAGGACGGTAGCGGAGAGACAGGGATGGACGTGGATGCTGGCGAGAGACGTTACATGTGGTGTGAGATGCCACAGAGGGCTCCAGGCCACGCGGCCTTATTCTTAGTGGGTTCGTCAGTCGATGCAGTTGCTGGGCTCTGTGTATTGGGGGGATGGGGACGAGATCACCCCAGCAGTTCTCTGGGGACCCTGCAGTGCCGGATGGAATTCTTGACTCTCCCTTGCAAAGTGGACCCTCGTTCATCCTCGGCCCCTGGTCTCTCCATGGTGAAGCCAAGTTTTCCTTCATTTTTTATTATTTCTGGAGGGGGGGAACTATACCCAGCTGTGCTCAGGGCTTTGTCCTGGCTCTGTGCTCAGGGATAACTCCTGGCCGTGCTCCGAAGACCCTATGGGGTGCCAGGGATTGAACCCGGGTCAGCAGCGGGCCAGGCAAGTGCCCTTCCCACTGTCCTATTGCTCCGGCCCTAAAGTTTTGTTTTGAGGTCAGGGTGAGGGGTGGGTTTTGAGCAGGGCTGGGGATTGAGCGATCGGTTAGAACCAGGCTGTGGGTGCCCTGCAGAGAACAGAGTGGAGGGGGCTGAGGACAGCTGTGCAGGCGCGTGGGGACAGCGGCCCGGGAGAGGCTGGGGGCGTGGCCGGGTGCTGACTGGGTGCGGCTGACCCAGACTCCCCCTGGCAGGGCCCCTCTGGGGTTGGGGCAGAGCCCCGGGGTGGTTCTCTGGGCCTGGCACATCGCCCCATCCTACCTAGGTGTGCCTGAACTGGGGGAAACGGTTCTGGATTGGTGCAATAATAATAATAATAAAAAGAAACCAACCACAGAGCAAGAATCCAGCCCGATTACCCAGCAGGCTTTGCTGCCGTTCCCGATGGGTCTCAGACCCTGATGGCCGAGTCGCCCCAGAGGCCCTGCTGCCCGGGGGGAGAAGCGTCCACCTGCTGCCAAGTGAGAATGGACGGGAGGACCAGCAGCGTGTCTCTGGGGGACAGAGCATGACCAGCGGTTTCTCCTCCCTCCGAGCTCAGCTTTGGCCTCTCTATTTTGACCCTGGGCTGAGGCTCGGGGTCCCTGCACCAGCTGTCCCCAAGCCTCCTGGGTGCATGGTCAGCCCAGAATCCTGCCTGGCTGGGATGGTGGGGGGCATCTGTCCCCCCGCAAACAAGATCAAGAGCTTGTGGTTTGGGACGACCAGGAGTTTGGGGGGGCACTTCTGGGTGAGGGGTGACCTCAGAGGTCGCTGTCACGTGTCAGGTGGACAGGGTGGAAGGCGGTGCCTTGGGGACACCCAGGCGCAGCCGGCCAGAGGCCTCTGTTTCCCTGCGCAGACGCTGCCCCCACAATGCCTGGGTCCCCCAGAGGAAGAGGTGCGGAGCGGAGGAAGGAGTCACCCATTGTCACCGCCGGGTGTGGGAGGGGTGGCGCCAGAGAGCGGCTCTCGGGGACAATCGGGGACCCACGTGGGCAATCAGATGGCCGTGAACAGCCGAGAGCCCTGCCAAGCTGCTGGTCCCCTCGCCCACGCCCTGTCATTCTGTGTGCCAGGCACGGTGCCAGGCCGGGAGCGTGCAGACAAGGAGCGGCTCAGCGCGGGGGCAGAGGGCTCTCGCCGGGAGTGGTCCCAGAGTGAGCAGTGCCCATGGGGCCCCACAGGAAGGGGAAGACCCCGAGGTCTGACGGAGTCTTGGGGAGAGCCTCACCCCCAGAGCCCCAAGCGCGCCCCTGCATGTCCCGGGGCCCGGAGCACTGGGCAGAGACAGACACTGTCGAGCAGATGTTGGGGCTGGTTTTGATTAATAATCAGAGATTATTAAAATGACAGTTTTGGGGGCCCAGTGTGATAGGATAGCCAGTAGGGCGCTTGTCTTGCACACAGAGGACCCAGGTTCAATCCCCGGCATCCCGTGGGGTCCCCCGAGCACCTCCAGAAGTCATTTCCAAGCGCAGAGCTGAGTCACCCCTGAGAATCGCCAGGTGTGCCCCTCCTCCCAAAACCAAAAGCAAACAAAGAAAAAAATAATGATCATTTTCTGAAGAAAACCTTGTGGTGTAACTGAAAATTCCTTGCAGAACACTGCTCTTTCCAAAAACTGAGAATGCCAAGTGGAGAACTGAATATCAAAACTGATCATCTGTGAGACAGCTAACAGAGCACCTCAGATGTCCTTAATTTGGAGATTAGATTAATTGACTGTTTTTCCTCTAGGTTCTCACTTCCTTGAAAGGCTTTCCGGTGAAATGTGTTTTGAGAAAGCACCTCTAGCTGAGGTCAAACTACTTTGTATTGGGGCTAGAGAAAGAACACAGTGGGGAGGGCCTTTGCCTTGCATGCGGCCGACCCAGGTTTGATCCTCGGCACCTGACCCGGGTTTGATCCTCGGCACCTCACGTGGTTCCCTGAGCCAGGTGTGGCCCCCAAACAAAACAAAACAAAAAGAGAAGTACTTTCTGTAGGACTTTTTTTTTTCTTTTTGGGTCACACCCAGCCGATGCTCAGGGATTACTCCTGGCTCTGCGCTCAGAAATGACTCCTGGCGGTGCTTGGAGGACCATATGGGATGCTGGGAATGCTCCAGCCTCCGACATTCTCTTTGTTTAGGACACACCTGGCAATGCTCAGGGCCGACTCCTGGCTCTGCCTTCGGAGTCCCTCCTCAGGTCAGCCACGTGCAAGGCAAGCGCCCTTCCCACGGACCTATTGCTCAGGCCTCTGTCTGGGACATTTTTCTCATCCCTAAAGTCTCAGGGAACAGGGATGAGGCTCCCGCCTGAGTCCGGGCCCTCGAAGACCCCAGCCACCCGACCCCATACAAAGTGACAGATCACATGGGCCTCCTCAGGCAGTGGCCAAGCCTGGTCATGGGCCGGGGGCAGGGCCTGGAGATGATCTTGAGCGTGACACTCATGGGACCGGCAGCTTGAGGCCCCCATCTGGCGCACCACGTGTCCCTGTCCAACAGGTGAGCGGAGACTCAGAGCTGCTGGCGCTGACTGAAGGCCCAGAGCCACGCCCGGTAAGTGGGACCCGGGGCCCAGCAGGCAGGCCGGGCTGCAGAGACCAGAGCCTGGGTCTCAGGGGTCTCTGAGCTGGGCTGCGTCCTGTCTGGGCCTCTCCACCACTAGCCCGGGCCGTCCCTGGAGCCACAGGACGCGGGAGGACGAGCTGGAAGCCCAGGGTTCCAGCCTCAGTGGGGACACTGGAGGGTAGGGGGTGTGCAGGATCCAGTCTGGCCTGACTCCACCAGCCGAACGTCTCACGGTTCACTGGGCACCGCCCAGGCGCAGGCCCGGAGTTTCGTGGGGCCCTCGCGAAAAGGCCAGAGGAGACCGCAGGGGTCCGGGCGTGGTGCTGAGCCCTTCCCGAGCACTGTGCTCCGAGTCTCACCACACCCCGTACAGGGACTCCCCAGTTCACAGGTGAGGACTCGGAGGCAGCGCAGGTCGAAGGTGACTCCCTCTCTCAGCCCCCTGCACCCTGACCCTCTCACCAGTCTGCGGGAGTTCAGGGCGACAGAGGCTGGCCGAGGGCGGCTCTGAGCAGGGGAGGTGATCCGTGAACAGACACCCTGCCCCCTTCGCAAAGGTGGCCTGGCCTTGGACCTGGTGTTTCTTGTTCAAGGTGCATTGGGGCATTCTTTGTGAAATAGAATTCTTCTCTCTTTTGATTCTTATCACTGTTTCTCTCGGGTAGCCCTGTGGGCCGCACCAATGCCTGTCGTCAATCTGCAGACAGAGAAGCTCACCAAGTGCCTCCCTCCACACCAGACCTGCTGCTTACTCCAAGGTGCTCCTGAGTATGACTGATCCGGAACTTCAAACACCGGGCCATTCTGTTTCATGGCTGTATAGTATTCCACAGGCAGCCTTTAACCCAATCTATGGGTTCTATTTTGCTCACAGCTAGGGGGGCTGTGATTTTGGTGCCACATTGCATCTGGGAAAATGGACTTGGGGAGGTTGAGAAGCTCTTTGGGGTGTTCCATATGGCAGGAAACCCCTACTGCGCCCCTGACTGTTGCAGCTTATAAGCCAGACGAAGGGGAGATGGAGCGGGTAGGCTCTGCTCTTGGGGCTCCCTGGCGTCGACAGGAAGTGACCAAGGGAGGAGAGCCCACCCCTGCCCCAGCCACCAGGCACCGCTCTCCACTACAGGGGGGCAGCCTGGGGATGCCTGTGCCACTGAGCCACAATTGGCCCCTCCTGCCCTGGGCCAGACGAAACCCCGGGTCCGAAACCTCAGCTCCTCATGTGTCCTTTGAAGCAAGTCACTGTAGCGGTCCAAAGAGCAAAGCAGTGCTCAGGGCTGCAGCGAACGAGCCCCAAGAGCTCCTAGTCTAGGTTTGTCCCGTTCCATTCCTCCCCTCCCCCCTCCCCTCCCCTCCTTCCTTCCTCCTCTCTGTCACCTGGCATTTGTCACTGAAACCTGGGGACGGGGACGTGCAGCGGGTGTGATGGTGACAGGCGTGAGGAAGGGGCCCGTGGGCGGTGCAGCAGGGCCTCCCCCACCCACAGACAGGGCTGGGGTCCCTCTGTGCCTGCGGGGTGGGCTTTGTGCACCCCCCCCCGAGTCGGGCCGCAGCTGCGCTTCCTCTCTGCCCTGGGCTGGCCAGCCGGGCCTGAGGTACCCAGGACGGGACATGCTGGGTCGAGTCAGCGGCCGCAGCTGCTGGCGCTGTCAGCTCTGGGCGGGCCGGGATGCGCGAAGGACAATCGGGCAGTCAGCTCCTGCCTCCGGACACGGGGGCGCGGCCCCCCAAGGACGGGTGGGGGCCCCGGAAAGCCCCTCCCCCGTCTCCACCCTCGCTGCGCCTCAGAGTTTCCACAGACTCCCGGCCCTCCCCCAGCCTGGCACTGGCCCTGCCCATCCTGCCAGGGTGGTGGCCACTGCCAGGGCAGCTGCCCACCCTCACGTCGTCACCCAGGAGGAGCCGCTCGGGTCACGCTGGGGCTCGAGAGGACGCCGTGGGCCCAGGGTCCTTCCCACCCCCCCACACCCCCCATGACTGTCGCTGTTCCCTCCTCCCCGCAGCCCCTGCTGGCTTGGGAAAGAGCTTTGCCAAAGGGCCACACGGGCACGGCCGTGCAGAGACGCACTTGGCAGTCGCAGCCCGGCCAGCTCCGGGCTCTTCACTGCGGCGGGCTCTGGGCGCATGGCAGTTCCCGGGGCGGGGGTGGGACCGGGGGAGGGGGAGGCAGGAGAGACCCCAGGAGGCCGGGAGGAGAGAGGCCAGCAGACTCAGAGGCCGGGAAGGAAGGGGTGCTGGGGCGGGGCGGAACCCAGGACCCTCCCTGTGCTGAAACTAGGGGCTGGGCTGGGGGGTCAGGGTGGGCGCAGGACCCACCAAGGATGGGGTATGATGAGTCACACCAGTTGGGGCTGCCCAGCAGGTGCCCCGTCCCAGGGGTTCTGGGCTCAAAGTTCACTGGCCTGTCCAGAAGCGTGAGTGTCTGTCTTCTCTGGCTCTGCTGTCAGTGGGGACAGGAGCTGGGGTGAGGAAGAGGAGGAGAGGAGGAGGAGGAGGAGGAGGAGAGGAGGAGGAGGAGGAGGAGG
>JAOXYA010036528.1:0-12756 GCA_028565675.1 Sorex palustris
CCAAAGGCACAGCAGCAATTTTGGGGTATCTGGAAGTCTGAAGGTGCCATGAGGCTGCTGATGCACTCGCCTCACAGATTGACCTGCTGGCGACACCATACCCCCTTGTCAGTAACTCTTGATGTCTCATGTTTCCTGTCCTTAATTCTTCGCCCAAACCTGAGTGCTCAGTTCTGGCTGTGCTGTGGGTCACATGGGCTTAGGGGACCACCCTCCTCCAACTGTGTGGGGGAAGAAGAGGTTTGTCCTGGGAAGGAGGACGAGCGGGTATCCTCTAATGTCCACCCCAGGAGGGGCGTCCACCTGCTCTGGCCTTTTCCCATCTGTTGTGCCCAAGTCTTGACCACTCTGCTTCTGGGGGGCTTCATTCTGGAGGGAGACACTCTTTGCCTCTCAGCCAGTCTCTGCCATTCAACCTCAGAGCTGTTGGGGTCTTAGAGGATGTTCCTTCCTCAGTGGGCAGTTGGGAAATGGTGACTGTTCCCTCTTTCTGGTGCTTGGCAGACCCCCTGCCCGGCACAGAATTTCTTTGCTCTATCTGCTCCCTCCGTCTTTGCAGATCCAGACTCTCACCATCAGGAAAGCGGAGGGTAAGTCTTCCCCAAGGCGCTGTGGAACAGTCCTGGCCATGGGCTCATCTCTCTCTGGTCCTCCCCACCCCAGGACGGGAGGGGTGCACCCACCCACGTGGGGTCAGGCTCTTTGCGACAGTTGGCCCCAGCCTGGTGTTGACCCCAAAGGCCTTCTCTGCAGTTGCCAGGCACTTGCTAGTCTGCCCTGCCTTTTGGGAGGCCAAGATGGGAGGGTGGTGAGGATATGGGTGGGGATGGCTAGATGGGCTCAGGACTCACCAGGCCTGTGGGATGGGCCTCCCAGGGGCCACTAATCGAACCTTGGTCTCAGTGTGTGGCTTGTATCAGTGAATGCTGAGGGACCAGTGCCCTTGTCAACACATATTGGGGTACAGGATCTGGTGAGAAAGTCATAGTAGCCTGCAGGGCTGAGGCCAGCACCTCTGCCTCCTGGTCCTTCCTGCTCTGCTGTCACCTGGTCTCTTCCGTGGGATGCCCCTTCCGCCCTTTCTTATAAACCCACGCGTCTTCCCGTCCTTTCTCGTGAGATTTAAGTTTTCTTTCCTTGTCTGGTGAGCAGCCTGGCTGGCTTTGTCCCTGTGACGGCAGCTTTCTGGCGTCGGGGGGGTCACTCCTAAGAGCGGGGTGCCATGCACTGCCCGTCAGTGCCGTCGTTACTGGACCTCCCTGAGGCCTGGGCGAGTATCCCCTTTCCTAAATGGGAGCCTGAAGCTTCCAGAGGTCCCAGGGATGAAGTGTGTGCTCGGCCAGTGGGGACAGAGCAGGGGGCGAGGCTCCTCTCCACTCAGAAGCCCAGGATTGTGAGCCCCTGAGGGGCTTGCTCACACAGTGCCACTGACTTAGGAGATGGGCTGGGGTTGGGCATGTGGGATCCTCTGACTGGTCTTCATCTCCCAGGGAGCCACGAGGGCCCGAAGGCTGCGGACACGGAGGAGGAGTCTTCTGAGGAAGGTGGGACCTTGTTTCACCCCAAGCTGTGGGTCAGCCCATCTGATGTGTGGTTTCATGGTGTGGTTTGCTCCTGCTGAACTGCGGGTGGACAGCCTGAGTGTAGGAGCCAGGGGACTGAAATACATAGTTCTTTTTTTTAATTAATTTTTTTAATTGAATCACCATGAGATACACAGTTACAAAGTTGTTCATGATTGGGTTTTAGTCATACAACACCCATCCCTTCACCAGTGTACATTTCCCACCACCAATGGTCTAGTTTCCCTTCCGCCCCTATGGCAGCACTTTTTCCTCTCTCTCTCTCTCTCTCTCTCTCTCTCTCTCTCTCATTTTGGTCATTTTAGTTTACAATACAGTTACTGTGTCAAGGTTATCATATTTCTCCCTTTACTTACTTTCAGCACTCAGTCCTTATCCAGAGTGATCATTTTCAATCTCTTCATCATAGTGGTTCCTTCTCTATCCTAGCTGCCACCCCCTAACCCCCACCACCACTTGTGGCAAGCTTCCAACCATGAACCATTCCTCCTGGCCCTTGTTTCTACATTCCTTGGGTATTAGTTTCCTACATGTTTTTTTTTAACATATCCCACAAATGAATGCAATTGTTCCATGTTCCTCTCCTTCTGACTCATTTAACTTACCAGAATACTCTCCATGTCCATCCATTTATACAAATACATGTTTCTTGAGCACCTGGTAGGTACCAAGCATGTTACACACAGTTACTAGCATCCTTCTACTTGTTCTCATGGCAAACGTAGGTTCAGAGAAGGTAGGTAACTTGCCTAGAGTCACAGAGCCAGCCAGTGCTGCTGGAGTCAGGGTTTGGAATGGGGCCTGAGAGGCTGATGGATCTTGTACCTTCCCAGCCCTCTCACACTCCCTCATCTGGAGGCATGCAGGTGAGGATGGGCTGAATTGGCTTAAAGTGACCTTGCCTCCCTGTTTTAGTTTGTATTTTGTTTTGGCCATGCTCAGCCATGCTCAGGGATCACTCCTGGCAGTGCTCGGGGGACTATATGCAGTGCTGAACTCTTGGTTAAGTTTGAGAACCACTGGGAGAGTGACTGGGATGAGAATTCTGCAAGATTCTCGAATAAGTTTCTCCATCGAGAATCTCCAGGAACGATGCCAGCTCCCCACAGGGTTGGAGCACAGCATGCAGGGCTAGGACCTGGATTAATCATGGTCAAAGCACCCGCCTTGTGGGCATGAGGCTGTAGTTTGATCTCCAGCACTGTCACTTATGCCAGGTGCAATCTCTGTGGCACTGATTTTTTGTAATTCCAACAAAGGGTATGTGCTCGGTGCATGGGAACCAAGTATGTACAACTTCCGGTCACCACCACAATGACAGAAAAGGAAGGGAAGGGAAAGGAAAGATAAAGAAATACAGGGGTGCAGAGTGTACAGCACAATACCTAGATAACACGGCTCTTGGGCATATTTGAAAGTTAAGTGGTAGATATCGGGGACTCTCATCACAAGGGAAACATCTGTGAGATGGCGGATCTCTAAACACACTGCCGCAGTTATTTTGGAACATTTGTTAGTCAGGTCATTGCACTAAACTCTTTCCACTTTTTCAGTGTGATGCGTCAGGCATACCTCAGTAAAGCCAGGAGCCACGAGATCAAGTAACTGCTTTTAGGGGGAAGCACAGCTTCAGAGCCTTCTGCTCATCTGAGC
The DNA here is from genome assembly GCA_028565675.1 of Sorex palustris. Lineage (NCBI taxonomy): Eukaryota > Metazoa > Chordata > Mammalia > Eulipotyphla > Soricidae > Sorex > Sorex palustris. The sequence goes on from JAOXYA010036528.1 coordinate 3,237, forward strand.
AGAACAAAGCCCAGGCCATGGGCCATGGAGGTCTATACTGGCTGGTGTGTGTGTGTGTGTGTGTGTGTGTGTGTGTGTGTGTGTGAGTGTGGTGTGTTTGGGGTCTGATGAAGTGATGTCCAGGAACAGAAACAGCCCAAATCCTGAGCTGGCCAGGAGCAGAGCAGATTGACGGCTATGGTGCTTAGGCTGACGCTGCGGGTGTCCTGTGCTGCAGAGCTGGACTCCCGAGGTAGACAGCAGAAGGTGCTGGCAGCTCTGAGGCAAGATCCCACGTTACTGAAGCAGTTCAGGCCAATCCTGGAGGAGACGCTGGACGAGAAGCTGGAGAGCATGGGGGTCCAGAGAGTAAGTCGGAACTCCCCACTGCCTAGCCTGGGGTCCTACTGCCATGCCTCATCCTCCAGGACCAGCACTACTGGGGAGGAAGTGGATCTGAAGTGTTAGATGACGTCCCCTGACTTACTCCTGTTGGGTTGCCTTTGATGTCCGGATCCCATATCCCAGCAGGGTCAGCTCCTCCTGTGACTTCTTCAGAGATGCTAACCTGCCCCCTGACCTCTCTGCTCATTGGTTGCTTTTCTGGATCTCTAAACTTCCCGGAGACTGGAGCGACAGTAGGGTAGGGCTTTTGCCTTGCACACGGCCAATCTGGGTTCGAGTCCTCCGTCCCTCTCCAAGAGCCCAGCAGGCTACCGAGAGTATCCCACCCGCACGGCAGAGCCTGGCAAGCTGCCCGTATTTGATGTGCCCAAAACAGTAACAACAAGTCTCACAATGGAGACGTTACTGGTGCCTGCTTGAGCAAATCAATGAACAATGGAAGGACAGTGACTGTGACAGTGACAAACTTCCCAGGCAAAGAGAATGTCCCTCACCCGGGCACGCATGGCCACACCCACTCAGGTGCCCAGGCATTCGTGAGGCAGGCCCTGAGTGAAGTTGGCTCTTTTAGGGGCACTTGGAATTGGAACACAGTGAGCCCTTGTGGGTGTGTTGACAGCGCCTGCTGGGTCCCCTGACTCACCAACCACATCTAGTACTACATAAAAACATGGCTGCTTATCCAGTAGCTGGGTGGGTCATTCTTGAAAATGCCCATTGTGTAGAGCAAGATTGGAAGAACAAAGATGTGATGAGTCCGGAAGAGGGTGTGCCCCAACCTTTGTTCCACTGTTGCTGCTTCTCACCTTGGTTCTGGGTTTAGGTTTGAGTTAAACGTTTCCTTCTAATCTTCAGGGAAATCTTCATCCTGGATTCAGATGCCTTCCAAAGCCCTCCCCAGCTCCGGGTGGGTGGCAAACGCCTAAGAGGGAGTTGGAAATGTCCTAACGTTGGCAGCTCTGAAAAATGGGTCTGGCCTCTGGTAGAGATTGAGGTGCCCAAAGAAGCGGCCGGTGTGTCCCTAGGAGGTGGCTGGGTAGCAGCAAGCCTGTTCCCGTTAAGTCCCAGGGGCGGTGATGTTCCTGGAATTGTAGGTGGCCCGTTGTCCTGTTCTGCTCTGAGATCATGCTGGGGGTCCCCAGCCCCCAACATCACGTTCTTAGCAGCCCGTGAGGCACTGCACTGATGCCCATCTCCGCCTCCCATAAGACCTGCTGCTGTCACGTGTCCCCCCAATCAGGCCTGAGAGGCCTAGAGAAAGGGGATCCCTGGGAGCCCACCCATCCAGAGTGACCCTGGTCTCTCCTAGGCCGCAAAGGGCATCTCCCTTCAAACTTTGCGACACCTGGAGTCCATCCTGCGAGCCCAGCGGGAGCACAAGGCCCGAAGGTTTTCTGAGTTTCTGAGTCTGAGGGAAAAGCTCATCAAGGAAGCCAACAGCAGAGTGAAGGGGAGACAGAGGGACAGGGGCTCCCTGCCAGAGGGCGCGCTTGCAGGTAAGCCGTGGGCGCCCCTGCCTGTTCGGAGAGCAGCTGGCAGCTGCTGCATTTGCCTGGTTCTGCCTGCCCCGCCCCCGGCTGTGCTTGGCTCTGGCAGCAAGCAGCCCCTCCCGTCTAGGGTCTGTAACCCCGGACCTGTCAGCACTGGAGGCAGGCCCGGGCCCGGAGCACTGAGGCTGCCGGCAGAGGCAGACCAGAGAGGTTGGAAGGGGCGTGGTGCAGAAGTGGGTGGATGAGGGGGGTCTGGCTGCCTGTGGATAAGTCTTCAGTGGCCCTCTGGGCTCTGTGTGGATGGGGCCATATGAATTTGGGCCTGTCCATCTCCGTGTTAAGGAAGAACGGGGGAACCTGACCTCTGGGATAGGAGAGGAGAGATTCCCCCACCTTTCTGGAGAGTCTCAGATCCATTTGGCAAGGATTGTTGGAAGTTCTGGGGGGGGGGCTCCAGTGGGCGTGGGGTCACCTCTGCAGGGTGAGGTCTCGGCTCCCGCAGGGTGTCTTCAGTCACAGACATGTGGGCACATGGGGAGGCCTACCCTATGATCTCCAGCAGACAGACCAACCTCAGCGCTTTGAGTCAAGGAATTTTCCAGAGCATGGTCCCCAGGCCTCTGGAGATATGTAAGATGAGTTTGGTTGGTGTTTGAGCTCATAACTTTAAAATTTAATCCTTGGGGCTGGAACGATAGCACAGCTGGTAGGGCATTTGCTTTGCATGCAGTTGACCTGGGTTCGATTCCCAGCATCCTATATGATCCCCTGAGCACCGTCAGGAGTAATTCCTGAGTGTAGAGCCAGGAGTAACCCTTGTGCATTGTGGGGTGTGACCCAAAAGGCAAAAATAAATGAAACAAAAATAAAATTTAATCCTTATTTTTTCTCATGGGCCTGAGAAAATATTAGGAAATAGAATTCAATGGGATGGAACTTTGGAGGTGGGTAGGTGAGGCCCAGACTCAGTGTGACTTGTACTCCCGAAACCGAAGCCCGCGTTTCTCACTAGGCACCGTCTGGACTCTCAGGACGTTACAGAGGGTCACAGGGAGAAGTTGTGTCAGTGGGGTGGGGTGGAAGGGGAAGGACATGAGACCAGGGAGCAAAGGGTAGGATGGCAGAGACCACAGGAGGGAAGCAGCAGTAAAGATGAAGAAGACTGCCCCAGGTCAATGGTAAGTCAGTACCATTCTAACAAAGATAATAAGAGAAAAGAAAGTATTTGGAATAGCAATTCTGTGAGCTCATGGGCATGGTTCACTGGACAGGTACGAAGTAGGTAGTTTATGTTTTAATCTGGTGACTTTGACCTAAGGTGTTAACTAAAGAAATGGGCAGTTGGCATGGGCATATGGTCAGAATGGCGTCAATAGTCAGGGAACTCTGTCCTGTGTGTGTGTGTGTGTGTGTGTGTGTGTGTGTGTGTGTTTGTGTGTGTGTGTGTGTTGGAAGCTGCCAGGGAGGCCAGCAGAGAGACCTCAGGTTTTACACCCCTCCCCCTTCCTCCTCTCCCCCTTTCCCACCTCTCCCGTTCCTGCTCTGATGCTGGAAGGTTCCATGACTCATTCATCCACAGATATTTTCTGAGCTGGCTCTGGACCAATTACTCAGATAGGCTGGTGTCTCCACAGCCCAGTCTATCACTGTCACTATCACTGTCCTCCTGTTGGTCATCAATTTGCGAGAGCGGGTACCAGTAATGTCTCCATTGTGAGACTTGTTACCATTTTTGGCATATCAAATACGTCACAGGGAGCTTGCCAGGCTCTGCCATGCGGGCAGGATATTCTCATTAGCTTGCCGGCCTCTCAGAGAGGGACAGAGGACTCGAACCTGGGTTGCCGTGTGCAAGGCAAATGCCCTACCCGCTGTGCTACCACTCCAGCCCAGCCTGGGGGCTGAAAGTGAGGCGTGAGCTTATCCCTGCCTCTCTCCCCATCTGGTCTTGGGTTCTGCTTTCTCAGGCTGCACCTGTGCTTGGCAGCACCCCGACACCCCCCTTTTCAGCTCTGTGCCCACACCTCTCTGCCCTGTCCCGTGGCTGCTTGCCTCTCATTTTGGGGCCAAAACTGTGGCTGTAGGATGTCAGGTTACTCAGAGCTGAGGAGACGTGGGTTTGCACCTGCCTCTGATGTGGAATCATGGGTTGTGAAGGTCCCCAAATCTCTTTGACAGAGGGAGAGCGACACTTTTAGTGGGATCTGCTGGGGCTTGTGGATGCGGCTGCAATGAGAATGGTTGCCGGGCAGTTACTCGCTGTGTTGGGAATATCAGCAGCAAGTTCTCCTGTGGCCCACCCTTCCTCATCCCCCCGACTCGTCTAGAAGGTCCACTTCAGAGTACATGCAAGAACAGCCCACTTTGCAAATGTTCTTGGCTGTGACACTGTGATTCAGCCGCCACAGCGCTGTGGAATTGTGTTTAGACTCAGAGTCATGTCTGATGCCCTGAAACAGGTTCACTCCTGTTTCTCCTGGGGCCGCGTGGGTCCTTCTGTGGTGCTGTTGCTCTGTGGCCCAAGTGGTCCTGCGGTGCCCTCTGGTGGCAGAACAACCTTCCTGCCTGGGTGCAGCTGCGGAGCTGGAGAGGGGATGATAACGGGGAGGTCAGAGGAGGTGACCGGAGAGGGGTGACCCTGGGGTTAGAGGAGGGGTCCCGGGGCAGGGGTGGTCCTGGGGCTGGGGGGATCCCGGGAGGGGCTGGTCCTGATGCCTGGGAGAGGACAGGGGTTCGGGCCTCTGAGGCCACAGGGGGTCCCAAGCACCGGGACCTCCCCTTCGCCTCGGCTCCGGTGGGGGCCTCGGAGTGAACTCAGAACCCTGGTCCCGTTTGTGTTTCCAGTCAGAAGCCCCAAGAGCTCCCTGGTCGCCAGAGAGGCCCAGCCCAAGGCCAGGACACTGCACGTGGTGCCGCTGTCCCACCCGGCGGAGTCCCCGGGGACAACTCTTCTGCGACGTGGCAGCCACGGCCCCGGCCTGACCCCCACGTCTCCCCCTTCTACACGACCCAGAGCGCGGGGGCCCTCCAGCCCCCCAGCTTCCCCGGGGCCTGGGCTGAGGTGAGTCCTGGTCTCCCTGTGGCAGCAGTGTTGGGGGGCCGGGAGAGAGGGTGGGTGGGCTGGGCCCCTCTCCTCACAGCCGCTCTGCTCCCCGTGGCCTGGTCACTTGGGGCCAGAGGGTGCCGGTGGCTGTGGGGACACTTGCCAACTTCCCCCGTCTGGCATTTCATGCTTGCTCTGACCCCACACTCCATCGCTTCTCCTGGGGGACAGCACACCCCCGTTCAGTTCTGAAGATGACTCGGAGAGAGGGCGGGGGTCCCCTCCGCAGCCCCCACGAGGCCCTTCCAGGATGGAGCTCCGGCAGGAGGATGACTGGGACTGGTCTGACAGCGACACCTCTGAGGGCCCGGCCCTGGGCTCAGGTGAGTGCCCCAACCTCTGGGGGTGAATGACCCAGGCTCTGATGGGCTCCCTCAGGGGAGTGACCCACACTCTGGAGGTGAATGACCCAGGCTCTGATGGGCTCACTCAAGGGAGTGACCTGGGCTTTGAGGGGCTTATTCGGGCTTTGGGAGGCTTCCTCAGGTAAGTGATGGGGCTGAGGGCAGTTTCCTCAGGGGCGTGACCCGGGCTCTGATGGGCTTCCGCAGGTAGTGACCCAGGCCCTGGGAGGGGGCTTCTTTAGGTGGGTGACAGGCTGGTGGAGAGGGGGGCTTTCTCAAATGAGTAATGGGGCCACACCCAGTGCTCACAGGGCTTTCCTGCTTCTGTGTTCTGGGGTCACTCCTGGATGTGCTTGGAGAATCATATATGGTGCTGGGGATCAAACCTGGGTCAGCTGTGTGTAGGCAATAGCTGTTGTGTGATCTGTGTACAGGTCACCTTGCCTCTGTACTACCTCTCTGGTCCTGTTTTATTTTTTCTTTTTATAGACCCTATGGGTGAGATCGTATAGTCTCTTTGTCTCTCTCTGTCTCTCTCTATCTCCTCTCTCTTTTGGGCCACACCTGGATGTGCTCAGGGTTTATTCCTGGCTCAGTCCTCAGGGGTCACTCCTGGTAGTGCTTGGGGGACCATATGGGACACCAGGGATGGAACCCTGGTTGGCTGCATACACGGTAAACACTCTACCTGCTCTACTATCATTCTGGTCCCATCATCCAGTCTTTATGCTGAATTATTTCACTTAGCATGACCCCTTCCAGTTCTATCCATGTTCTAGCCAAAAGCAAGATTTCATCATTTCTTAAATTGAGTAGTACACACACACACACACACACACACACACACACACACACCCCACATATCTCCATCTTCTTTATTCACCACTGCTGTAGGATACTTGGTTGTTTACAGATCTTGCCTATTATAGATAGTGCCATGATGTCCTTAGGTATGCATGTATCTTTTTCAACTAGCATTTTTGTGTTCTTGCAAGAGGTACCTACGAGTGGAGATGTTGGATCATATGGAAATTCTATTTTCATTTTTTGAGAGATCTGCATTAAGTTTTCCATAGTGGCTGAACTAGGTGACAATCCTGCCCACAGTGGCTGTTTCCTTTTTCTTCACATTCCCTGAGTTGGCTGTTTCTGGCCTCTGGCCCGGCCGTTTTCACTGTGTCGGGTGCTGTCTCATCCTCGTTTTGATTTGCACATGTCCTAAGCCTGCTCTGGTTCCCTCGCTCCTCATCTTTGTGGTGGTCTTTCGTGCTTCCCCGGACCCTCCTTCATACACTGTCTACCACACAGGAGCCTGGACACCCCCATAGGCCCTCACACCCGTTCTCTGGGCTTTTGTCACCCACACAGACTCTTTGTTCCAGGAACCCTGGTGCAGTCGATGGTGAGAAATCTTGAGAAGCAGCTGGAAGGTTCGGTGAAGAAGCCTGCTGGAGGGGTCAATCTGTTCTTGATGCCCAGAGCAGGACCCCAGAAAGCTGCTGCCCCAGGGAGAAAGACTCAGGTAAGGTGCAGGATGCTTGGGGGTGGGGAGGCTGCCTCTCCCCACAGAGGTAGTCCAGAGTGGTGGGGTGCTAGAGGATTGGGGGCTGCAGAGGGACCATTGAGGGTCAGCCTTGGCCCTAGAGGACTTTTCCGGTGACCTCCCGTGTCCTCTGCTCCGGTGTGGCTGGAAAGCCCCTTTTGGACACTGGTTGTTTGTGTCTTGAGGATGTTGGACAGCTTTTGTTCACTGTATCTGCACCCCCTCAGTGGGCTGCTTTTCTCTGCTACCTCCTGGCCATTGTCCCGCCTCTGGTAGAGCCTGGGGCTGCTGTGTAATAAATTATCTCCTTATCTCAGAGTGGACTACATTCCTTCAGTCTCCCAGGACCCCCACCACATGCTTGTGCAGAGCAGACGTCTCTCCAAGGATGGGCTCTTGGGGTCACATCACACACCCTTAGGCTCCATCATACACAGCATCCCATGAACTGCTCAAAGGCCTTTGTTGGAAATGATCCAGGCTTCCTCTCTGCTATCCATGACTCAGAAGCTCTGCCTCAGGGCATCAGACTTAGAGCCCAGAGGCCCTCCTCATGCCCCTCTCCCTGAATCCTGGTCAGGAAACAGCGTCTCTGGCCCCATTCTCATTCTTTTCTCACCCTTTCCATCAAAAAGGTGCATTCTGGGATGGCCTGTACTTCTATACACTTTGATTTTTTTTTTTTGGTGGGGTAGGGCTGTGTGTCAGCAGTGCTCAGGGCTTACTCCTGGCCCTGAGCTCAGGAATCTCTTCTGGCGGGCTGTGGGGACCATACGGGGTGCTGAGAATTGAACCCAGGTTGGCTATGAGACGGCAAGCATCCTACTCTGTACTATCACTGCAACCCCCATATTTTGGTGCTTGATAACTTCCTCTGTCATCTTCCTTTCGTTGTATAAGTACTTGGCTTATCACACAACTCATGTGTGTTTATAATGAGTCCAAATAATATTTCAAAAGTCACTGCCACTGTCCTCCCATTGTTCATTGATTTGCTCAAGTGGGCCCAGTAACATTGTGAGACTTGTTACTGTATTTGGCATATCAAATACATCACGGGTAGCTTGCCAGGCTCTGCCATGTGGGCGAGATACTCTCGGTAGCTTGCTGGGCTCTCCAAGAGGGGCGGAGGAATGGAAGGCGGAGGAATCGAACTTGAGTCGGCCTAGTTGGCCGTGTGCAAGGCAAACGCCCTACCTGTGGTGCTATTGCTTCAGCCCTTTTTAAAAGTATCTCTCCCTTTTCTCATATTGCAAATGGGCATGAAGAGCGCTGCCGCTGGGCGACCTCTGATTGGCTTTCTCCTGCACAAGAGAACACAATTAAATTGGTGTGTTTATATCAAAGCCTAGGTGGCCTGGGCCTCGAGCCAGTGGGGCAGGAGAGCTCTGGGGGACAGGGGTCAGATGAGGTCAGACATTGTCTGGGTTCTCAGTTGACGGAACCTTTCCAGTCCAGAAGATTCCAGAGACTCTAGAACCTTCCAGGTGCTGGCCATAGTGTTTCAACCTGAGAGGCAGTGGGCTGTCAGGAGTGTGGAGAGGAGAAGCTCTGGGCTTCCTGCTCCATCCAGCCAGGGCGGGACACACACATCGAAGTAACAAAGGAGCAACCCAGTCTGTGTGAGCGCCTGCCTGGCCCTGGCTGGTGGCATTGCTGGGGTGTTTTAAATCACCAACCCTAGATCTCAGCCATGGTCTGGTGTCCAGGGTCCCCCTGCTGCTTTCTCCAAGCTGTGTTTTGTCCCTACGTCAACCCTGCGTCAGCTGTGTTTTCTTCTCTTTCCTTCCCTGCAGCTGTCTGATGAGGAGAGTGACTTGGAGATCTCGTCCTTGGAAGAGCTCCTGCAGGACCAGAGGGAGAAACCGAAACCCTTGGCCCCCTCCCAGTTTCCGGGGAAGTTTGGTGCCAGTGCTTGGAGCGCCAGCTGACCCCGGGTCCCGGAGCCTCGTGGCCGGCTGGGACCCACCTGCTCAGGACTCCACCCAGCTGTAGAAAATGCCGGGCTTCCTATCTCAGGAGCCGAGAGAAGAGAGAAGTGAAGTGAAGGACAGAGAGGATTTCTCCCGTGCAGGCTGTGGGGGGTGGCGTGGGTGTCATGGCTTAGAAAGGGTTGGAACAGGACTTCCAAGCAATTGTCTTCCTCTACCTCCACAGTCACAGCAAACCGGCCATTGCCACTTGTCTCTCTTCTTATTTAGTACCCTGTGGTATTCCAGCGACACCTTCTTTGGGGGTCTTTGGGGACATATGCCTCACCACTCAACGGTTATCCACAGTTGTTCACTGAGCATTGCCATGAGCCAGGCAGAGGTGGGCAGGCAGGGCCAGATGTCTGGGCACGACCCTGGGGGGCTGGAAGGGGTCGCCCAGTACGCCTTGAGGGGAGCGAGGCATCCTAGAGTTGTGATGTCCGGCAGGCCCTGCACGAGAAGGGGAAGGAAGCACTTGGCTGTGGCTTCTGGTCTCCATGGGACAGTGATCGTTATTTTAGATATTATTTTCCAAATTAGGTCATATATAAACTCTGTGATTTAAAAAAATCTGAAAGGCATTAGTTTATTATATGTAAACATTTAAAAGTCACGCGGGTTCCGGGGCCGAGATCTCCAAGCCTACTCGGATTTGGGCCGAGCATCCTCCACCCAGATCCTCC
>JAOXYA010036541.1:0-25558 GCA_028565675.1 Sorex palustris
CCACCCTGCCTCTGTGGCAGGTAATTCCCTTTTGTTCTCTCTCTCCTTTTGGGTGCTGTGGTTTGCAAAAGAGGCATTGAGGAAACTTGGAAATTTGATTTGGGAGTGACGGGAAGGTTCCTGTGGAGAAAGAATGAGCTGGGCTGCTCCTTAAAGATGGACCCAGAGACTGGATTATTACTGGCTTCAGAAGAGACCAAGAGGGCTAGGCCAGGCTGGGCACAGAGCTCTGGGCATGTGTGACCAGCAGGGGGTGGAGTTGGGAGCTTATAGGGAACCTTAGTGTAGAAGGAGCACCTGGCTCTGTAAGGAGTATGTGTGTGTGTGTGTGTGTGTGTGTGTGTGTGTGTGTGTGTGGCTTTCTCTCTCTCTCTCTCTCTCTCTCTCTCTGGGTTCCAGGGTCTCTTTCCAGATCGTTGACACTAATAATCTTGAGACTGGCTGCTCCCATGCTGGGAACTCACCCAACCCTCTTCTGGGGCCTCACATTGGGTCTAGGAGTGTGCTCAGGAGGGGGCTTGACTGGGGTACCAGAGCCCGGGGGCACACAGGGGACTCTGAGACTTGCCTCTGCAGGGTGCTCGGTCTGGGTGAATGTCCCTGAAGGGGGAGTTTCTGTCCAAAGGGGTGTGGCTCATGTCTGCCTCAGTATGACATAACTGAGCACCCCTGCAGCTGGGCACCCATATGTGGGCACCCCCATGCTGCTGACACCCCCACACAGCTGCCAGAAACTTCAGGGTCAGAACTTCAAAGTCAGCGGGGGCCCTGCAGGCCGAGCACTGAAATCTCAGCAGTGCAGACTATTTGCGATTTCCCCTGAGTGGAGAGCCAGACACCCTGAGTGTCTCAGCACTGACAGGCTGCAGAGGTGACCAAAGTGACACAGATACCAGCCTACCACCAACGGTCAAACAGATGAACCCTTTCCCTTGGCACCTATGTGATGGGAAAGAGATAAGAAACAACGATCTGACGGGAAACGCGTAACTGCAAAGAAACGGTTGCATCAGCCTGAGAATAAATAAACCAGTGAGCCCAGGGAGGAGGTGAGGGCGAAGGTCTGTGTCACCTCAGGCAGCTCTTCAGGGTTCACAGCGCCAGACTCAGCGGGAGAGAGCCCAGAATCAGGGGTGCAGGTGCCTGAGGGGACACTGTGGCAGAGGGGAGGCGGCAGAAGCTGAGGGACGGAATCCTGAGAGCTGCTCAGCCTTCCAGACAGAGGGCAGAGGCATGTCAGTCCTGCTTGCCCTGCTCCTGGGGGCTGCACTCTGCCCCTGTGTCCTCAGCCTCCCAGAGGGCACCACCGAGCCGGAGACGGTGACCCAGGATGACAGGAACAACAGCACCCTGGTGGGTGTCCTCAGTCTAGCCCGCAGCAACACCAATTTTGCCTTCAGCCTCTACAAGCTCTTGGCTGCCCAGAGTCCGGGGTCCAACGTGATCTTCTCCCCATTCAGCGTCTCCATGGCCTTGGCCTTCCTGGCACTGGGGGCCCGCGGTTCCACCCAGACCGAGATCCTAGAGGGCCTCAAGTTCAACCTCACCGAGACCCCTGAGGCCGACATCCACCGGGGCTTCCAGCAGCTACTGAGACACCTGAGCCGGCCCGGGATGCCCCTGCAGCTGAACGTGAACACGGCCATGTTCCTGGACCAGCAATTGGACCTGCAGGAGAACTTCCGGCAGGAGGCCCAGGCGTTGTATGCCGCTGATGCTTTCTCCACAAACTTCAAGGATGCCGCTGCGGCAGAGAAGCTCATCAACAACTATGTGGAGCAGAAAACCCAGGGGAAGATCAAGGAGCTGGTCAAGGACCTGGACACAGAGATCAGGATGGTCTTGGTGAACTGTCTCTTCCTTAAAGGTGAAGCCACGTGTGAGGGAGGAAAATGGGCGTGAACTCTGAGCCTTCGGGGTGCATCTGCCCTGTGCAGCCTGCTGTGACCCCAGGAGCCAATGCCAAGGCTCGGCCACCCGTGTGGAGATCAGGGGCCTAGCAGGAGCTCAGCGTGGGCCAGGAAGGAGCTGTAGGGTCCTGGCCGGGGGCTGAGGCCGGAGGATGGGTCTTTGAGCACCCAGAGCTGACTGATCTGAGAGGTAGGTCAGGGTCCAAGAGAAGACATCAGGCTGGCCTTGCTGAGGAGGAGACTGAGGAGGGCAGAGAATGGAGGTGCTGGTGTGGACTGGGCGGCTGCGGGCAGGAGCAGGAGGACGGGCCTTTGGAGGGGTCTGTGGATCTCAGTCAGTGCCCAGGGCTGTGTCACAGCCACTCTGCTGGCCTGACCCCCACATGACCACTTGAGGGTCCTAGGTGCAGAAACTAGGACAGTCCCCATCCCCCACCCTGTGCCATGGGGGAAACAGGGACCAGGCTCCCTGTAATATGGGCAGATACTCACTCACCCACAGGCCCACAGTGCTCAGGAGTCTGTTCCCTCAGCTCAGCACAACCAGCTCCTGTGGAGCCAGTTTCCAGCCCGCCCAGATGACCCCGGGTCCAGGAAGTACCTAGACAGAGTACAAGGTGGCCATTCCCTGTCAGGTACTCAGCATTCTCTCTGCCTACAGCCCAGTGGAAGACGCCCTTCGACCCCCACGACACCTACCCGTCAATTTTTCATGTGAGCGAGAGCAGGAAGGTGAAGGTGCCCATGATGAGCGCTGAGGACATCCGGGTGCCCTACTTCCGGGATGAGGTGCTTGGCTGCACCGTGGTGCAGCTCCCGTACAGGGACAGCAGCGCCTGTGCTCTCCTCGTCCTCCCTGACGAGGGTCACATGACCAAAGTGGAGGCCGCACTGCTCCCGGGCACGCTCCAAAGCTGGAGGGACTCGCTGGAGATGAGGTACCCCACCCTGTCTCTGCAGCCCCTCTTCCTCACCCTCATCTCCCTGTCCTCACCAGCGGGACTCCCCCCCCCGCCCCCCTCAGCATCAACAATGGGATCCCTGGTTGGGTGCAGTGGTATGGTCGTGGGCTCCAGGCTCTGGGTATCTGCCCAACCCTGAGGTACCAAGGGAGCAGAGGGTCAGCTGCTTCTGACAAGCACAGGCTCGGGGGACAGGATGAGGACTCTGAATCCCCAGGACTCACATGCTTACACCCCATCACCTGCCTCCATGTCATGAGGCCAGGACAGAGGACAGGATCCCTGAGGGCTGGGAGAGATGGGCCTGAGGCAGCTGTGCCCTGGCTCAGGGTGGAACCATTCTGGGCTGAGATAATACGGAGGGGAGGGACTTCCCTGCAGTGACTGATTCAGGCATCACCTCTGGCACCCGGACCCCTCGGAGTGATCCCTGAGCCAGAGCTAGGGGTAAGCCCTGAGGACCATTGGGTGTGACAGGAAGAATTCATTCACTCACTCATTCACTCATTTACTCAGTCATTCTTTTACTCATTTCATTCACTCATTAATCACTGGCTCATTCACTTTCTTTTATTCTCTCACTCACTCATTCATTCACTCACCCAGCCTGAGCTATTGATAACTGAGCACTACTCAGACTCAGGCATGAATTCAGACAAGAGGGTATCCTGCTGCTGAAACCTGATCCTCTGCTGCCCTCTGTCTGGGGGAGAGTGACCTTCTCAACACGTGAGTGGTTGGGTGGCTCGGGGTTGAGGACTGGATGGGCGATTGGGGGCCCTGGAGGGGTGTTTGTGAGAAGGGGTGCTGGAGGTGGGAGCTCAGGCGAGGAGCCGTGGGGACTATCCAGGGAAGAGCACCTGGGCAGAGGATCAGCGTGCAGCAGTCACAGGCAGGTGGCAGCCAGCGAGTCAGACCCTCTTGTCTGAATTCATGGCTGGGTCCTAATAGTGCTCAGTGGCAGCACCCAGGCTGACTGAGTGAGCGAGTGAGTGAGTGAGTCACGGGCGGAGGGGAGCTCAATGGAGGGCTGGGTGTGAGCATGGGGGCAGGGCCATGCACCCATGGGGTCAGTGTCTCTCTCTGCTCTGCAGGAGCCTGAAGGATCAGTTCAGGGCCTCAGTTCAGAGGACCCATAGAGCAGCTGGGCAGGGGGCTGGGAACCGCGTCACTCATGGTTTCCCTCTGCTCACAGAATCATCACCCTGAACCTGCCCAAGTTCTCCATCTCCGGGGACTACGACCTGAAGCAAGTTCTGATGGAGCTGGGCCTCAGCAGCATCTTCTCCCAGCAAGAAGATCTCTCAGGCCTCACCCAGGCTGAGAACCTGCACGTCTCCCAGGTGAGGGGGACCTGCGGACCTGCGCCTCCTAGGGGGACGCACTCCAGCCCCTCGGGAGCACTGAGAACCCCCAAGTCTGTCATAGCTGTGTCTGCCCCTCGGCCCGCGTAGCTGTCCTGGACCTGGGGTCCCCAGTCATGCCCCCTCCACAACACAGGGCCTGGCCAGCACAGTCCAGAGCACAGTTGGTCGACCAGGCCATGGACAGGAGTGAGCTCAGGCATGGGAATGGGAGAGGGGCCTTGGTGTCCTGCTCTGCCGAGCAAAGTGTCTGAGGTCCCTAACACACACTCTAGGAGCAGGAAGGGGCAACTCCGGCGCTTTTCCTTAGCTCCTAGATGGAGACACTGTGGGTGGGGCAGCTGCTGTCACAGCACCTGGAGCAGAGTGGACAGCCCCAGCCTCCTGCTCCCTGCAGAACCCTGCCTCCCAGCCGGGCTGTGCTCACTGTCTCTGCCTGTCCCCTGGCCACCAGCTCCCAGGCCAGATCAGCCCAACCAGGAATGAACTTTCATGCTTTGGGGAGTTGGGACAGATGTGAGGTTCCCCCTGGCTAAGGGCCATCTTAGCACAGCCTACGGGCTCCTTTACCCCTTGAGCTGCTGGACCCTGCTGGGCCGTGACCAGTACCGAGTCCCCGCTGTTTGGTGGACCAGCAAAGGCTGGAGGGCCTGGGTGACCCATGGGCAGGAGAAGGTTGGTCCAGACTCAGGGCCCTTTCCAGGTGGGACTGGGACCTCCCCAACTAGGACCACTCTCCCAGGGAGCCTGCTGCTTGTCCTGCCCAGTGGTGACAGCTCTGTGTCCCCCAGGTGGTCCACAAGGCTGTGCTGGACGTGGCTGAGGAAGGCACTGAAGCAGCAGCAGCCACAGGAGTCAAAATCATTCCTCTCTCCGCAAGTTGGTATGATATAATTGTGAACTTCGACAGGCCCTTCCTGGTGGCCCTTCTCTCTGAGGACACACAGAGCATCCTCTTCCTGGGCAAAGTGGCAGACCCCCAGCAGGCCTGAGCTCCCGCTGGAACAGGACCTGGCCTGAGGAGTCGGCCCTGCCCCAGGTGCCCACAAGTCCCACCTGGGCCATCTTGCTGGTGGCAGTGTCCGTACATGTGTAAGAGCAATAAATGTCTTCCTCGGAACACCCAGCTGGACCATGACCCAGATGTGTCCAAGCGGCCCCTGTCCTGCCTTTCCCCAGACCCAGTCCTGGGTCTGGCCCTGCCCCACAGCTCTGCACCCTCCACCTTCTGAGGCTTCTTCACCCAGAATCTGGGTCAGTGGCCTAGAAGCCCAGGCAGGGGGAACCCTGGCACCCGGCTGCTTCTATCCTCTCTGGAATCTTCGTCCTCAAATGGGTTCCACTCTGCCCAGGGGCCCAGATGTGGCTGTCTGGCCCCCGGGATGCCCAAGTCAGACTGCATGTGCAGCCAGCTGTGCTGGGACCCCGGCTACTTCCGTTACACCGGCCCCAGCACCCCAGTATGTGGAGAGTCATTCCCACCAGGTGCCAGCTGGAACCCCTAGGCACCGCAGGGTGTCCCTCCTTCCTGGACAGAGACCCCTGACCAGCCACAGAAAGGAGGGGGGGCTCCTCAGGAGGTGTCAAGGCCTCTTTCCGGGGCCTCATTCTACCCGGCCACCAGCTCGGGTGTCACCTGGCCACAAGGTGCTGTGGCAGGCTGACCGCCAGCTCCTCCTGAAGGAAGTCGACTGCAATCTTCCTCTGTGAGCAGTGACCCACTGTGCTTGCCACCGCCATGTGACACCGATGCTGTCATTAGTCCCGGGAACTGGGGGACAGGGAGGAGAGACCCCCCTGTGCCCCACAGCAGGGGCTGACTAGTCTACACAGCACACGCAGGCCCTTTTCCCTGCAAGCGGCTTTTTTCAAGGGGCCTCTCAAATAATGCTCTGTTGGGTCTGGGGCCCCACCCGTGATTCTGTCAACTGGGCTGGAAGTTCACTGCCAAGCTCTGAGGACGTGGCGCTCGTGGCCTCGGAGACATGCCTAGCAGTGCTTTAGAGGGACCAGGAGATTGAACCCAGGTCAGGCTCTTGTGCCCAGTGTCTGTGCTGTGGCTGGGAGAAACCCCCAGCCCCTTCCTGCCAGACCTGTGCTTTCATGAGGCCAGACGCAGGTTCCCCTGGAGGCCAGCAGGTGGCGCCAACGTGCTTCCCAGTTTCTGCAGAAGCTGATTATTCTGCGTGGCCCTGGTCCCAATGTCTGGAGATTTGGGGGTTGTCTTTGTGGATGTGTGGGTGCTGCTGGGGACTATGGACCAGGGAAGTTGGACACTTATCTTGCACAGAAAGACATCCCCAAAGACCACTGGTGGCGCTTAGGTCTAGTTCCCCTGGTATTTCATAGAGGGGGTAAACTGAGGCACGGAAGGGTGGATCACTGGATGGCAGCTTTCGACCACTCGGTCGTGTGCATGGTTCTGAGGCTGGCTAGGAACTCTGCATGGCAGATCACACAGCAACTTTCCTGGTCTCTGTGCCTCGCATGCTGGTCTGGGGAAAGACGTGGGCCTGGAGGGGACATGGGGCACGGGTTTGCTGTGGTGCCTCCTCCACTCTCTTCTGACTCCTCATCAAAGGGCTGGAAGCACCGGAATCAATAATAAGAGTCCAGCAAAAACATACAAACAAATCGGATTAAACAAACCTCTACCTTGTCTTTTTTGCTCCTAAGGACAATTACTGAATAGGAATCTTGCTAACAGAAAATAACGGAATGTCCCCTAAGCAATTTTGAAGCATTTCTTTTTCTTGAGGGCCACTGCCAGTAGTGGTGGGAATCATACTTAGACCAGCTGCATGCTTGGTAACCACCTTAACTCTTTTACTATCTCTCTGGCCCAACTTCCTTTTCCCAACATAGAACTAGCCCTCTTCCTCCTGGTTTCCTCCTTCTTCCCTTCTGGAACGCAGATGTGATGACTGGCAGTGTGAAGGCCACATTGTCATTTTGAGAGAAAGAGCAAGACAGTGGGAAAGACTTGCCCTGATCGATCTCTTTGCACTCCTGCCCCACACCTACAACCTCGTCTTTGGGTTACCTGAGAACAAGCTACTTCTCATTTGTTTCAGCTAGTGCGAGCTCAGGATCTGCTTGCATTCCTTGTTGGTGATCAATTCTAGTGGCTCCAGTCCCCCTTAGCAAACATGCCCAGAAATGTTAGCTCTGATGGTGTGGCTCATTGTAAGATGAACTCAAGTGTTAGCAAACACGATTGGGTGAAGCAGATAGAACATTGCTAAAGACCCAAAGCAGAGATTTGAGCAGAACATCTTCCCCGTGATGGGTGGGTTACTTTACTCTATAGTGGGATGACAGCACTAACCTCCCCTCCCCTCAGGATGCTTGATAGATGCTTGGAATCACTTTAGCAATGGAGTTTACCTTAAACACTTCCATTTAGGGGGTCTGGAGTGATATTACAGCAGATGGGGCGTTTTCCTGGCACACAGCTGAGTCAGGTTCCGTCCCTAGTCCCATATATGGTCCCCCAAGCTCTGATGGTGTGTTACCCCTGAAGGTAGAGCCAAGAGTAAGCCCTGAGCACCGCTGGATGTTCCCCCCATTCCAATTTCTTTTATTTTGGAGGGAAATTAAAGAATAGATACAAAGGAGAATATATTTTTAGCAGTCTACTATTTCTTACGTCAAAACAATAGTTTTATGGGATAAGAGAGCGGGCACAAATATTTGCTCTTTGTTGAGACTAACTAAATATTGCTGGGCTCTGTTGAGAGAAGCAATCCCATTTTTAAAACTCTTGGTGCCAGCTGTAAGGAATTGTTTTTTATTTTTAAAGAGGTGTATTACTTTATTTATTTATTTTTAGTATATTATTTTACAAGGTAGTTTACAATATTTGATTATATTTGATATTCAAGCACCAACCCCACCACCATTACACCTTCCCGCCACCATATTTCTGATGTATCCATCCCAAACCCCAATCCCTATCCCAAAGCAGAACCAACATAATATATTTTGTATTGTTTGTTATGAAAAACCGCTGAAATGCTACAAAAAGTATCCCTAGAGGAAAGAGTGTGAGGATTGTTCTATTTCAACAGAGGTCATTAAGACCTTCTATAAGAGATCACTAGCGTGTTGTTAAAGGTTGAGCCTTGTATGCTTTTATATATATATATGTAAATATTATACATATATGTATTATCCTCTAAGATTGGTTACCTACTACATTGAATCCTATCAAATATGGTGTGGTACTCCTGGGGTATGGGTAGGGTGAGTGGTGTGAAGTGTGATGTGGCCACACTTGTGGCCGCATGGTCCAGGAAGATTCATTCGTGGGTGAGGCTTGGCCCGAGCTTTGGAGAGTGGGATGCCCCGAGTGAAACAGTCTGGTACAGGGTTGGGCAGCATTGTTATAGTGAGAGTCATGTTATGCTCCCTTCCGGGAGAGAAGGACATGCAGTCTGGATGGTGGCTGATGACGAGATTATCTGGCACTAACCAGAGGTGGTTTATGGTCATGACTGCTGAGTTGCTGGAGACAGGGAGATATCACTGTAAGCAATTTGTGTCTTGACATAAGAAAAGATATTATTGGTAGAATGAGTTTTATAAGAAGATCATCTCAAATGGACTTGCCTTGATACCATTCTCCCCCTCTGCCTCATACTGGTCCGTGTGATCTCAAGGGGGGTCTATATGTTGTTCTCAAATCTGTTGAGCATTTTCCCCCATTCGTGGGTTTCATAAACCCAAGGGGGTTTACTTCCACCAGATAGATATTTTACTATGAAATTCTTTTTAAGTGTGAGTGTGGTAACATTCAAAAAGACATACCAAGCTGAGTCTGTCTCAGACTTTGAAATTCTTTAGATAACAGATGCATGAAAATATTCTCCTTGTTGCTGAAACTTGTTGATTAAATCCTGGTAAGTGTGTCATTTTGAACACACTTGGCATCAAAATTTTCAAATATTTCTCCTTTTCCTTCTCCTCCTTCCATCTTCCTTCTTCTCCTCTTTTTCCTTTTCTTCCTCTTCCTCCTCTTCCTCTTCTCTTCCTCTCTTCTTCTCCTTCTCCTCCTCATTCTCTTCATCCTCTCTTCCTCCTTCTCCTTCTCATTCTCCTCCCCTTCCTCCTCCTCCTCTTCCTCCTCCCCCATAAATTTATATGAGTTTGGAGGGAACATTGACAGTTTTGTACATGCCCCTCGAGCCTGGGCCACATCCTGGGGTGGAGGATGGGTTGACTCTGGACAAGGAACTCTGTATTGTCCGCAGTGGCTGAGCCTCCATCTGGGAATGGTCTGGCCATGCAGTTGACCTCCTCTGGCCCAGCTCTTTCTTCTCTGTCCTTGCCATGGCACCTCTGCAGAGGTGGTTGGGTCTGAGAGGTGTGAGCTAACTTCTCAATTTGGTGTTGCTTCCTCTGCTGACAAGTGGCTTCTTGTCTGAGATTCCTCCATGTTCCTCACTACAAAACGGGTGGAACCATCACCTCATGGTGGAGAGTGAATTATATATACACACACTCTTTAGGTCTGGGCTGTAGAATGTGCTCTGTTAAGAGGGGTTCCTTTTGCTCACAGGTCATGATTGCTTCCTCTGAGACATTTACACATTCTTCTATCTTGGGTTATTTCTCAAATAGTTTATTTTGAACAGCCAAATTCTGTTGGGACTAAGTGTATTTTCTGAAGACAATTGCATGTGAGCTATTGGGGGTGTCTCAGAGGTCACCCAGAAGACTCATTAAAATAGATCAAAAGGTGCATACATGGGGTCTGGCAGGGGGTTCAAATGGCTAGAGCACATGCCTTGCATACACAAGGGTTTGATGCCCAGCACTATATGGTTTTCTGAATATTTCCAAGGTGACCTTGAAGCCCCACAGTATTACTGGGAGATCACCATAGAGGATGCAGAGATTTGGCGTGATTTAGACTAAGGTAGATCTCAAAAGAGATCAACTAGCCACTA
The DNA here is from genome assembly GCA_028565675.1 of Sorex palustris. Classification (NCBI taxonomy): domain Eukaryota; kingdom Metazoa; phylum Chordata; class Mammalia; order Eulipotyphla; family Soricidae; genus Sorex; species Sorex palustris. The sequence goes on from JAOXYA010036541.1 coordinate 10,188, forward strand.
AAATTTCTTGGACATCCCTTCCTGGCTAGACTTCCAGAGTAATCTCAAGAGGAGGTGGGCTAATGCCTACATTTCCAAAACCCCAGTAGCCACTCCCACAGTGTTAGGACACTGCCACTATCCTTATGGCTAGACTCTAGCGCCTTAGGACTGAGCCTCACAGACAGCCCAGTGGAAAATTCTGGATTCTCTGGAGCGAAATCTCTAAACTCTGCAACACTTATATCTCAGCAGTAGTGCACCAGATTGAATGGAATGTAAAAACATTAACTCAGAAGGCTTAACTTGCAACAACAGCTTAGTAAACCCTCAGACAAGGACTTAATGTACCTATGGTGACATGCAACAATTTTCACAAATCCTATTCTAAGGAAATATATTTTTATCATCCTGTTATCCATTTAGTGCTAATAAGCAATATAAAATAAATTATTGTGGGCCTGCTAAGGGGACAGGCTTGAGGGGTGGTTGGGGAAATAGAGACAATGGTGGAGGGAAGGTGACAGAGGTGGTGGGATTGGTGCTGGAATATTGAACGTCTATAACAAATCATCATGAACAACTTTGTAAACCACAGTGTTTAAATAAAGTGGAGAAACTAAAAAAATACTAAGGTAGAGATGTGGCCATTGTCGTGGCTTTAGAAGTTGTGTAAAGTCCAAGCCCCCTGGACCTCCAGACAAGATCTCATCTGGACATAAGATCTTAGCAGCAGAGGCCCCAAGGTTAAAGTGCTGCCATTGGAGTGATCCCTTAGCAGAATGAGTGTCTTCCCCATCAGGGAGCTTTAAACCCAGGCACAGACCTTCGTGGAGGGGAGATGAAGTAGAGAGGTTTGGAAGAGCATGATCTAATGGCAGGGCCAGAGACAGAACAATGTGGCTGCAAGCCAAGGGTTCTGGTCACCCAACTACCAGAGGAAGTGAGGCCGATTCTCTCCAGAATCCCAAGGGCTTCCTGCATCTCACTCAGTTTCCAGCGTGTTCTATTGTTTCTTTGAACTCCTTATGTATCCTGAGCAGATCCATTCTAAATTCTTTCTCAGAGAGGTTATTGAGCTCATTATTACTGGTTGGGTCATCTGGGCTAGCATCTTCCCTCACTGGGCCTAGTGCTTTACCGTTGCATTGCTTTACCTTTGGGACCTTTGTGGTTTGGAGTTGCTTCTTGTGTGTTGTTGTGAACATACAGTTAGGAAGTCTTTGTATGGTTATGGTGAGTTATGGAGCAGTGAAAACCTGGTAGCTTGGGTTTCTTGGTACTTCTAATATGGATACACACACATATAGGTATAGAAATATTTGCTCAGATGCACTAGAGTCCATGCTGTTTGGGGGTTAGATTTTAGAGGGACTTGATAAGGGGCAGAACCTGGTGGGGAAAATGGGTTCTGACAGCAAAACACCACAGGATCTGGCCCCCACTTTCAGCATCCATAACTGGGAGAGCTTCACTGCCTCTCAGCTTTCCATGCTCAGCTAAATCAGCCCCAACAAGTGAACTCACCAGACAGCGCAGGAGATCAAGCTGGGAGTGTTCCTTCCTTTGGGGGGGTAAGGCTGGTGGAGCATTTCTAAGGAAATATATTTTTATCATCCTGTTATGATGTCCCACAGAAAGGGACATCAGAGTCGCCTCTTGGTGCTCAGGGGATGCTGACAGGTGAAGTGTGTGACCTGTCGGATGAGTATTACAACAGCTGATGACAGGTGCCAGTGGCCTGCCTGCACTAAAGTGTCGACATCTTGTTGGCTTGGGGGTGTGGTCACCCCAGGAGATGGGTGGAGATCAAGAATTCTCGCAGAGGCTCTAGGGAGGCCCTGTGCTGGCAAACAGAGTTGAGAGGGATCAGCCCAGTCTGGGGAAGAGAATTCAGAAAAGGCTTCCTGGAGGAAGTGATGTCTAAAGTGAAACTTGAAGTTGGCAATGAATGTCCTAAGAGGAGAAGGAACAGGTATTGCTGAGGTCAGAAAGACAGTGCGGAGGGTAGGGTGCTGCCTTGCACGTGGTTCACCCTGCGACAATCCCCGGCAGCACGTTTGGTCCCCCAAGCACTGCCAGGAGTAATCCCTGAACACAGAGCCAGGAAAAACCCCAAGCACCACTATGTGTGGCCCCCAAATAAAAACAAAACAAAAATAGTAGCAGTTAATGCCATTATCAGTGCAGAGTATACATAGACAGGAAGTATCTTTGAGGATGGAGAAAGCAAAAACACTTGGACTCTTAAAGTATTAAGATGGAGGGGCCGGAGTCATAGGACAGTGGGTATGTTGCTTTCTTTGCTTGCAGCTGACCTGGGTTTTATCTCTGGCATCCAATAGGGTCCCCCGAACACCATCAGGAGTGATTTATGAGCACAGAGCCAGGAGTAAGTCCTCAGCACAGGCGACAATTTCCCAAAACACACATATACACAAAGACACAGACACACACACAGATAAAACACACACACAGACACACAGACATACACAGAGACACACACACAGAAAGAAGAAAGTATTAAGGTGGATGAGGCAGAGCTGTTGGTGGAGCAAGGAAATGGGTGGTGAATGTTGAAACTGCAATCACATTTTAAACAATTCTACTTTAAGAATAGATTTTCTTAGGCTGTGGAGATGACTCCGAAGGTTGGAGTTCATGCCTTGCGGGTGAAGGCCCCAGATTTGACCCCTGGCACCACATGGTCCTGAGCACCATTGGGTGTGCCCTGGTGTCTCTCAGTAACCACAGGGTGGCCAGCACTGCATCTGCTGTCCCATCTCCCAACCTTCAGTTCTTCATGGCTACACCATCAAGTACTGAGGTTGGCCCTGCCCCCCCCACCCTGAGAACTGCTTCAGAGGCACCCCTAAAGCACAAATGAGAAAGAATTCTCTTTCACAACCAGGGAGTCAGATAAGAAAGTTGCACACGTGTGGAAGTTAATTTATTCAATAGTTACTGAGAGCTTTTGCTGGGCAGACTTCCGGTGGAGCCACGGTCTGTTTCAATGGTGTTTACCACTTTCACACTAAAATCCGGAGCTTTGGTGGATAGCGTATCTCTTCTGTTATTGCTCCAGTAGCTTAGGCATATCCTACGCCTTTCTGGGGGGCCCCCATGCAGCCTTTCTCCCCGCCCTCACCCTTGCATGCAAGCCCAGGAGTGCATGCCGTGTATGCGGTGGACATGCAATAAAGCTGGCCCCATCCAAAAGGCCCATCATCTCGTTATTTATTTATTTATTTGATTGATTGATTGATTTGCTTTTTGGGTCACACCTGGTGATGCTCAGGGGTTACTCCTGGCTCATGCACTCAGGAATTACTCCTGGCGGTGCTCGGGGACCATATGGGATGTGCTGGGAATTGAACCTGGGTTAGCCATGTTGGCTGCGTGCAAGGCAAACGCCCTACCCGCTGTGCTATACCCTTGTTTTTAATATTTTTGATCCTTTTGTAGAGCTAGCATGGAAGAGGTTCTGTTGAGGCAGTCAGGAAGCGGTGGTGCCAACATCCAGCTAGAATTCCAACAGTGTTGCATAGTGTCTGTGTCTTTGGGCAAGTCACGGGGCCTCTTTCTTCCGTTCTGAAATGGGCATGATTGACCAACAGTAGCTCCTTCCTAGGACGGTGGTGGAAATAAATGGGTTACCACGTGTGGGATGTTTGGGAAAGAGACGAGCAGTAAGTGGGAGCTCTTCTGAGTCCCACCCAGTAGTGCCCCATAATTGTCAGTTTTAGTCTTCACCAAGGGACTTGATCTGAAGGCAAGTTTGTACAATGTGCTTCAGACAATTCCAAGACCTGCTTGATGGGGCTGCCTCGGCCCGTCCCTTCCACTCCTTCCCTCTCTCCCCGTCACCAGCTAGAATATAAAAAAGTAATAGAGATCAAGGTTGTCTGAACTTTTGAATTTTCTTAAGTGGTCAAAGAAAATTCTGGCTATCTAGAAAGAGTCATGGCTTTGATAGTTTTTGTTTCCCTTCCTTGGTTTCTTTTGTTTTAGGATTTTTTTTTTTTTGGACCACACCCAGAAGTGCTCAGGATTTGTTCCTGGCTCTGTTTGGGAATCACTCCTGACAGTCTCAGGGGATTATATGGGGTTCTAGGGATCGATCCCGGGTTGGCTGTGTGCAGTGCCAACGCCCTATACTGTGCTGTCTCCAGCCCGCCCGCCGCCCCCCCCCCACACACACACACACTTAGTTATGCTGCTCGCATGCACTTAGTGGGAATGTGCTGGAGATCTCCCCACTTTGTTGTGGTGCGTGGACCACTGCCATCAGTACCGCAGGGATCACACTCAGTGTCCTGGGCATTGCCAGGGATCCATGTCCCCACCTCACACCTGCACACCTGCTACATCCTGGGACCCTCCTCCCATTTCCTTAACATGCCCCCTCCTCTCCAGGGCCCCGTTAGTGGCTTCCCCCAAATCTGAATATTCTTAATAAAACTTTGATTGGTGGAGCGGGAAGGCAGACCCGGGGAATAACTTCCTTTCTTCATGAGCCCACTGGAGGGGTAGGAGTCTGCCTGGAGCCTTACTACGAAGCAGTTTTGACTTTGTGCCTCCGTTTCCCCAAGTTCTCTCTGAACTTGATGTCGAGAGTGAGGACCATTCCAGCCCCTTTAGCAAGGGTTTGTGTTTCCTTGGTCCCCCCTGCCCCCCTTCTGCTTGGTTTCTCATCTCCCCTACATCTAGGCTCATCTATACAGCCATCACCTCTCCCCCCGACTGTACCACCAACCCCGGTCTCTCTTCCTCAGATTTTTGACTGCTTTTGAGAGTGCTCGGAGACTCCTTAATGACTGTGCCCAGGGGTCATTTCTGGTAGTGCCAGGGATTGAACCTGGGCCTCCTCCGTGGAAAGCCTATTCTTAGCCAGCTGAACCATCTCCCCAGCCCGCTGTTCTGCTTCTAATGAAGATTTGGGGTGGGTTGAAGCTTCTGGCTATCAGGAATGAATCTGTTCAGAAAGCTTTTCGTGGATATAGGTTACCTCACCCTGGGCAATTAATTCCCAAGAAAAAAGAAGCGTTAGGCTGTAGCGTTGGAGTATGCTGGCTTCACAGGAAGCTGCCAACGTGTTTTCCGGAGTCATACCCGGTCATGTCACAGTCGCTCTGGTTGCCTCATTGGGTGCTGGGAGCTTTTAACTTGGACCGTTCTGGCGTGTATGGAGAGGCCCTATATAATTGTTGTTATTTGAATTAGTCTAATGGGTAATTGCATTGTGCACCTTTTCCACTGTTTGCATATCTGCTTCTGTGAGGTATTCATGGCCTTTACTGATTTTTTTTAAAACATGGGTTATGGGGCTGGAGCGATAACACAGTGGGTAGGGCATTAGCCTTGCATGCGGCCCACCCAGATTCGGTTCCCAGCATCCCATATAGTCTCCTAAGCACTGCCAGGAGTAATTCCTGAGTGCAGAGCCAGAGTAATCTCTGTGCACCAGCCCCACCACCAGCATACGGCTGCGATAGCACAGCAGTAGGGTGTTTGCCTTGCACGCAGCCAACATGGCCGACCCGAGTTCCGATTCCTCCGCCCCTCTCGGAGAGCCCGGCAAGCTACCGAGAGTATTCGATATGCCAGACACAGTAACAACAAAGTCTCCAATGGTGACGTTACTGGGCCCGCTCGAGCAAATCGATGATCAACGGGAAGGCCTTTACCTTTACCTTTACCTTTACCACATTTGCCTTCAGCCTCTTTTCTTCTCTACTAGCCTCAGTCTTGTGATCAACATACAAAGGAAATTATCCTGGATTTGTCTTTCTGCTTCTGGTTTAAGATTAATTCCTTCAAGTTCCATGTACTTTGTCACAAATGACAAGATTTCTTTTTTTTTTTTTGCTTTTTGGGTCACACCTGGGGATGCTCAGGGGTTACTCCCGGCTCACCCATTCCTTCAGCAGTGCACATTTTCCACCACCAAGAACCCCAATATACCCCCATCCCACCCCTCCCCCTGCCTGTGTGGTAGATTATTTCCAGTTTACTCTCTCTCTACTTTGATTGCATTCAGTATTTTGAAAAAAATCCCACCATTATTATTTGGAATTTTCTTCAAACAATCAGACCTGCCGAAAAGACATCATTAGATAATTAGTTTTCTGTTGCTGACTATGAAGAGCATGTGATGTCGTGTGGCTGCAATAGCGGCTGCATGGTTTTGGATTTCTGATATTTTAGTAATTAAGTCGGGAGGGATTTCTGCCAAAAGCCACTGGGTTCTGAGATTGGTTTATGTGCCTCTCTGATCGTGGCCATTCAGGAGCTTGATAAAGCAGCTGGAGGAGCTGAGCCATTCATGGGCAGCAACTTGGGGTCTCGTCAAGGCAGAGGAGAAGGGCGGTTCCATACCCCATCCCATGAGGCCCTGTGTGTCTCATCACTGCAGGCTTGTACCTGGCTGTCCAATAGGCTCTGAAAGGTGGCGGCCACCGGGGGAAAAAGGTGGAAGGGATAACATCCTTTCCCACCTGGGGAGGTACGGCACCATAGCTTAATGCACGGTCCGGACACATTTCTGCCAAAAGCTGCTGGGTTCCGAGATTGGTTTGTGTGCCTTTGGGATCAAGGCCATTCAGGAGCTCAATAAGCAGCCGGAGGAGCCGTTCATGGGCGGCAACTCGGGATCTTGTCAGGGCCAGGGAGACGGCTGTGGCACTCTTGGCTTTCACTCTGCTGCTTGTGGGTTGCCCACGGCAGGATCTTGTGCTGACACGTCGGTCTGTGGTGCTCCCCAAGGTTTGTGTTCCTTCAGTTTCAGGGCCAGCTTGGATGGGGCTGTGGTGCTCCCTGGGCATCACTGTGGTGTTTGCAGTGGGACACATCCCTTTTAGTGGTGCCCACCCATAGCTGACTCAGGTGTGGCCGGACACTGCTTCTGTTGATGGACATGGCAGTCAGCAGAGCTGCCAGGCTCAGCTACCCACATGGTGCAGGACCCTGGGGAAATGTCACCCTGCTTTTCTGCTCTGGGTGCTCTTCCTGGAGACCAGGGGTGGCTTGTCTGTATGGAGTGTCTCGCTGAGATGGTAGAGTTACTGTGTACTTAATATACCCCAACTTTTTATTTAGAAAAACCTCAAGCCTAGGCAAAAGTTGAAAGAATAATAGACGTGTATAATATACACTCATATTCTTCATTTAGGTTCACCCGTTGAAAAATTCTGCAACATTTGTTATTTTGTACTTCTAAAAATATTTCTTTTGGAACAATTTGAAAAGAAGTTGTAGACTTCACGACACTGTACCCCTAAGACTATTGAAGTTGAAATGCTTGTACTCCGATTGCCTGTTAGCTTGAGTTTTATCATGGCTAAATCAGTTTTCTAGCCAGGTGAAGCTAATAATTTACAGAGTTACCATTTGGTTGCATCAGTTTTATTGAATCTGTTCATGAAGCTTTTACCTGTTTATTTCCCCCAACAGTGACTCCAATGGGATCAGGTAGCAATCGACCTCAGGAAATAGAAATTGGAGAATCTGGCTTTGCTCTGTTGTTCCCTCAAACTGAAGGAGTGAAAATACGACCCTTCCACTTCATTAAGGATCCAAAGAAGTTAACATTAGATAGGCATCAACTTACAGAAGTAGGTAAGTTCCTGGTATTTACTATGCAGTACTCATATTGCGGATTAATTTTGTTTCTACATTCGAAAGATTCTGAATTAACCTCACATGTTGGAGGAGATGTGGGTAATTCAAATGAGCAATTAACAAAATCAGTGCAGTATGTTTTGGGGAGCATTAGTTTACTTTAAAAATTATTTTACTTAGTGGCCGGAGTGAGAGTACAGTGCGTAGAACACTTACCTTGAATCTAGCTGACTTGGGTTTGATCCCCAGCACCACATATGGTCCCCTAAGCCCCACCAGGAGTGGTCTCTGAATAAAAATAATTTTACTTATTAAGGTCTGAGAGAACCAGAGAGGGGATCTTTCATAATCCATTGACGAATGTGATTGTATTTAATCTGAAGTTTGAAGGATTTCCTCTGAATGTTTTATTATCTTTGGGGTACTTGTTTGGTTTTGTTTTTGGTTTGGGACCACATCCAGCAGCACTTAAGAGCTGACTCCTAGCCCTGTGCTCAGAGATCATTCCTGACTGACTCAGGGGGCATGGGGTACCATGCTTAGGGGATCAAATCTGGGTCGGTAATGCATAATACATGGTAATAAATACCACAAAAAAAATTGTAGACTCACTGGCGTTAGCTGTGAATGTGGTTGTTCAGGAAAGGTGTAAAGTAAAGGGGTATCTATCTGCTGGGCAATGCCAGGATTGTGAGACAGAAAGCATGGCTGGAGGCGATAGCAGAGGAGGGTGACTTTGAAGGGTTAAGGTACCACGTGGTGTCTGCGCTCTGAGAGCTGTTACAGCAGTCAGACCATGAATCAGTGGTTAAGGGTTCTTATCTGCACCTGTAGGTCACCTGACTTGGGTTTAGCTCTTTATAAAAGATTGTTGAAATAAAACATGCTCAGTGGTGACCCCTGATGCACAGATCCACCAGCCTCTGGGGATAAGCCTTCCTTATTCACAATAGTCCTGAGCCCAGTGAGAATGAGAAATTGGGCCAGAGCGGTAGCATAGCAGGGTGGGGTGGGGGAGGGTGTTTGCCTGACTTGGGTTCCATCCCCCAGCATCCCTTACGGTGCCCTGTGCACCACCAGGAGTAATTCCTGAGTGCAGAGCCAGGAGTAACACCTGCGCATCTCTGGGTGTGACCCCAGAACCCCCCCCCAAAATTTTTTTTAAGTAATTGTGTTGCATCAAAAGGAACATTTGTGATCATTTGGACAGAAGATATCAGGTATGCAACTTGAGATGGCTTGAGCAAGTCCCCCTTCAAATGCAAAAGAACAAACTAACCAAGGGGTGAAAGTGGTGGTGGTGGTGTGTATGTGTGTGTGTGTGTGGGGGGGGGTGTTTCCCATAGGGCAGCTTGAAAGGGAGTGGGAGCTGACAGCGGGGAGGGGGTAGTGCTGCTATTAAGACTGGTTTGTAGTGGCTCAGATTCCACCCTCTAGCTTTCTACTTGAGAACAGGTTGACCCTGCCAGCATTAGGCTTGGTCTCTGAGGAGGGGCTCTTGGCTGCTGAGCTGAGTTCCTGAACTTTGAAGTGGACATGTCCTTCTCGGTCACTCTCCTCTCTCGAGCACCCACAGGTCCCTCCCATAGCCCTGCATGAAAGCCTACTTTGCCCCCTACCCCCACACCCCCCTCTCCTCCATTAAGCCAGCTTCTTGGGCTGAGTCAGTGGTACCTTGGGAGTTAGGCCCAGGCCAGGCCGGTGTTGAGTTGTGGCCAGGGCTGTGTCCTTGCCTGCTGACCACATTCACTGTCCAGTCCAGGCTTCCTTAACCCTCCCACTTGTGACCTGCTTCCCCCGAGAAATGCTACACGCAGGACGTGCAGGGACCCAGTGTTCCAGCCACCTCCCAGACACACGCCTGCTTCCTTATTTGTGTCTCGGCCACTTGAGGAAGTGGTTGTGTCACATACCACACGGTGTTGCCTTTCAGCTCAGGTGTTACTGGGGCTCCCCTGGTGGTAGCGTTTCCGGGCTGGAGCACTGCCAGTGGTAGGACCGGCCTGTTTCACTGTCCCTCCGCTCCCCACAGGCCTTCTGGACAACCCCGAGCTGCGTGTGGTCCTGGTCTTCGGCTACAACTGCTGCCGGGTGGGAGCCAGCAATTACCTGCAGCGCGTCATCAGCACCTTCAGCGACATGAATGTCATCTTGGCCGGAGGCCAGGTGGACAACCTGGTGTCCCTGACCTCTGAACAGTAGGTCTTGCCCTTCCGACTGCGCCCATGCTTGTGTTCCCTTTGCAGCCCCCAAAGTAATGTTTCCACGGCACCGCCACGTCAGTGGCTCTCCCGTTTTGGCAGTAGGCAGAGCCTTCCGGTTGGATAATGAATTTTATCTGGACCTAGCTGGGCTCAGGCTTTCCTTAGAAGGTCAGCAGCATCAACCAAGCATCCCCACAGCAGCACTGCGCTGCGTGACCCTGAACACCTACTGCTTCCTCCTCTGGAGCGAACCACACTGTGAGATTTAGTTTGCCATTTGCTGTGGCATCTTCTCGAGGGGGGGACTGCTGTTCCCTGGGCCACGGCTCCACTCCAGGGGCCACGGGGCCTTCCTTCTGGGGAGCACCTTGCTGGCCTGCTGGTATTATATGATGCCCATTTTTGAAAATTCTGTTCAATCTTTCCAAGGCTTTTTAAGCTGTGCATCTTTCATTAGTTCCTAAAGCCACTTCCTTTGCATATAAGAGTGTACACTCTGGGGCCAGAGCGATAGTGCGGCAGGTAGGGCTCTTGCCTTGCATGCAGCCGACCCTGTTTCATCTCCGGCATCTTATGTGGTCCCTTGAGCACCACCAGGCGTTAAACCTGAGTGCAAAGCCAGGAATAAGTTCTGAGCACCACTGGGTGTCGTCCAAAGAACAAATATTTTTTTAAAAATATGCACTATGCACACCTTGTCTTGAAGTTTACGTCCCCACCCTTGCCTCCTTTTTTGTGTTGAGGTGCTGCTGGCCACTCCCTTTCAGTTTTGCTTGAAAGTGTAGTGTTTTGACTTTGAGCTAATTAAAGATAGAACAAAAATATTCAAATGACTTTTAAAAATATTCGCATAATTTTTTTTTTAAAGGAAAATGAGGATTCCCCATCCCTGTGTTTCTTAACAGTGCTATTATTCGCCTGTGTGCTGAGAAGGAGAGGGAGGGAGAAAAAGAGGGGAGGAAAAGGGGGAAGAGGAGAACGGGGAAAGAGAGGGGGAGAGAGAGAGAGACTAGAACCACAGGTTGTAAAATTGATAGAAGTGTCAGCTTCTTGCTTGTTTTTCTTCCCGCGGGCATTCCCTAGAGCTGTTTATGGCCATACCTGGTGGTGCTCAGGGATCACTCCTGGCAGGCTCAGGGAACCCTATGGGGTGCTGGGAATTGAACCAGGTTGGCCATGTGCAATGCAAGCGCCCCACCCACTGTCATGTTTGCACAGGCCCTGGTGGGTAGTTGTTTTTGTTTTTGTTTTTGCCTGAGCCAGTGACTGAAAACCACTGTACTAGTTACATTTTCTAAATTTGTTGACCCTTTATATTTGCTTTAGTAAGGATGAAACATTTAAAAAGCCAAAATAAGCCAACGCGGGGCTGGAGAGATAGCACAGCGGGTAGGGCGTTTGCCTTGCACGCGGCCAACCCGGGTTCGATTCCCAGCATCCCATATGGTCCCCTGAGCACCGCCAGGAGTAACTCTGAGCGCAAAGCCAGGAGTAATCCCTGTGCATCGCCAGGTGTGACCCAAAAAAACAAGAAATAAATAAAAATAAGCCAACGAAAATTTTTTTAAAATGTGGTTTTGACCTTCACATAATGCTGAATTCTAGGATCAGAGGGATTACTTTTTTTCTTTTCCAATAGTATGGCCTAAACAAAAGCTAAAATTTCTGGAGTTACAGGTTACTGATAAATTATTCTTAACTGAATTTTATTTATTTGGGGAGTTAGTGCTCAGGGAAGACGGGGGCCAGGCCTAGAGATTCTGGGACAGTGACTGAATGCCGGGACGGCCCCTGCAGGCAGCTTTGTGCAAGGCACATAGCAGAATTTATGTTCCCTTCCCAGGAATCCCCTGGATATCGATGCCACTGGTGTAGTGGGACTGTCGTTTAGTGGCCACCGAATCCAGAGTGCCACCGTGCTTCTCAACGAGGATGTCAATGACCAGAAGACGGTGGAGGCTGCCATGCAGCGCCTCAAAGCTGCCAACATCCCAGAGCAGAACACCATCGGCTTCATGATTGCATGTGTGGGCAGGGGCTACCAGTATTACCGGGACAAGGATAACGTGGAGGCCGATGCCTTCAGGAAGTTCTTTCCCAGCGTACCTCTGTTCGGCTTCTTTGGAAACGGAGAAATTGGCTGTGATCGCATAGTCACCGGGAACTTTACCTTGAAGAAGTGTAATGAGGTGAAGGATGACGACCTGTTTCATAGCTATACTACAATAATGGCTCTCATTCATCTGGGGGTGTCTAAATGAAGCCCCCCTCTCCCTCCATCAGGTGGCTTTTAGGATGCACCCATCCAGGCTCTGACTTTTTCCAGAAAGTGGAAACTGGGGATCTGTGTATTTCAAACAAACAAAAAAATAGCTTTATACGTATTTGTTTCATAGCTCTGACCCTCTAAAGATTTGTGTTGGGGTTACTTTTTAATGTGTTAGACGAAGGATGACTAGACATAATGCAGACCTAGAGGAGCACGTGGGTTCCAGTGGCCCGTATGCCGGGTTATGTAGCTGCTGTCCACCAGGTTGGAGCCCGGGGCGACCTGCGATTTCCTCTGTCCATCAGGAGATGTATAAACAATCATGGCTTCTCTCCCTTTCTGGCAGAGACAGACAGATGACTGAGATATCTTCCTCCGCTTTGCAACTTTGCCAACTTTTTTTTTTTTCAAAAGCTTAATTATTACCGACTTTTTACTCATTTGGTAAAACATGAAAGAACTATTTTTGTTTCAGTACTCTAAAGTTGCTTAGTCAAGTGAATTGCCAAGACTGATCAGTATTTTATTGCTTTATAAGGAAAAGGCTTTTTCCTTAAACTGTAAATTCTTCTTCCCGTGTAGTTCAATTACGTGAGCTGACAGACCAGTCACATCACCACAGTCTGGCTTGACACCAATAAAACACACCTTGGAAACTCACAGAGGTCATGTTTTTTGTTTGTTTTGGAGGCGCGAATGAAGTAAAAGAATCCTTCAGAAAACTCAGAAGAGTTGGTCTTGATACCCCATAGAATGAATTTCAAGTTTCTAATGCAGATGATCTATGCAGGTAGCTTGCCCCATATCCCTTGCAGGAGCCCATGCTCTGGCCAGTGCAGTGTGAGGGGAAATGACCCTGCGTGGGCCTCACTTGACCTTGTTGCTGCTGTTAGTGGATCTGCAGGTGACCAGCATCGCACAGAAAGCTCCTGGGGCACCAGATCTCAGTGCAGGGCCTTTGGACTGTCCACTGAGACAGAAATGAGTGTCAGTTATTTTCCTCACAGGTCTTCATTATTAGCATATTTCCCCTTAATACAGTAAACTGGGCCGGAGCAATAGCACAGCGGGTAGGGAATTTGCCTTGCACATGGCTGACCTGGGCTCGATTCCTCCATCTCTCTCAGAGAACACAGCCAGCTACCGAGAGTATACCACTCACGCAGCAGAGCCTGGCAAGCTCCCCGTGGCATATTTGATATGCCAAAAGCAGTAACAAGTCTCACATTGGAGACATTACTGGTGCCGATGAACAACGGGAGGACAGTGCTACAGTCCTAATACAGTAAACTAATGTATGGCACTGTTTTGTTTTGTTTTGGGGCCACACCCAGCTATGCTTAGGCTTTACTTCTTGCTCTGTGCTTAGGGATCACTCCTTGTGAACTCGGGAGACCATATGGGGTACTGGGGATTGAACCCAGGTCGGCTGCTTGCAAGGCAAGTGCCCAACCAGCTGCTACTGTACAACACTTTCTAGCAGTAGTTCAAGTAGGACAGTAGAAGACCTATAAGGCAAGTAAAGTCAAATCTATTACCGTTCAGGGGCTAAGGCACAGCGGGTAAGGCTTTTGCCTTGCACACAGCTGACCCAAGTTTGATTCCCATCATCCTATATGGTCCCCTGAGCACCGCCAGGAGTAATTCCTGAGTGCAAAGCCAGGAGTAACCCCTGTGCATCGCCAGGTGTAACCCAAAAAGAAAAAAAAGTATTAATGTTTTTTTTTTTTCTTGGAGGTGAGTCACACCTGGTTGTGCTTAGGATACCATATGTAGGGCCAGAAATCAAAGTGGGAGCTGACTATATGCAAGGCAAACACCTTAACCCCTAGCATCATCTCTCAGACCCCTGGATTTTGGGCCACACATGGTGGTGCTCAGGGATTGAACTGTACAATCAAATGCCTTACCCATTGTACTGTCTCTCCAGCCTTGGAAAGGGATTTTTTAAATACTGACAATTAGACAATTTTTCAAGTTGATGTTAATATAAAAGGTTTTGACTTTGTATAGGAGAGGGTTACAGCCTGTTTTTTTTTTTTTTTTTTTTTACACAATAGTAGGGATTACTAATTCAGGTTCCTTTTTTATAGCTGGAGCTTGTTATGGAATATAAATTCATTTGTCAACAAGGTGGTTATAACCTTGCATCATATAAAAAAAAAAAACTGACCCAAAAGAAACAAGAGTCAAACAGATGGACCTGTCCTGTTTCTCTGGGCCTTGTACGGGAGCAGCAGTTTAGCAGAATTAAAATGAAATAATTTACCATAACTCTGAAGGATTTGTCTTGCAAAAAAGCAGGCATTAGAAGACTTCTGGGAACTGGAGCTATAGTAAGGGGTAGTAGACTGTCTTGCACACGGCCAACCTGGGCTCAGTACCCAGCACCACATGTGGTTCCCTAAACCTCACCAGGAGAATGCCCTGAGCACAGCCAGTTGTGGCCCATGAACAAAAACACTTTCCAAAAGAATCCTAGAATCCTGTTTCAGCTGAAAACACTAAATTCCTTGAAATGGCAAATCAGTGTCATGGTTGGTAATGCACCCTGGGGCACAGAGAGGTCTAGATGAGCCCTTGTGTATTGAAACAGAAGTGCCTCTCCAGGGGGAGCACATGGAAGGGACAATTTACCTAATCCTGGCATCACAGATTTCCTTTTATTTGCACTGAGCGAAATGTTGCTGCAATTTGCTTCAAGGAACTTCTCTTCATCCCTTTCTGTGTATTTACTAAATAAAATTACGAACAGGAACGGGACCTCGGAATGGGGCCTTGGTGCGGCTGCTTCTCTCCCTCCTCCTCTCTCCCCCCCATCCCCCACCCTGGGGAGGTTGATGGCGATGGGCAGGCAAAGGAAGGACCGAGAGCCAAGCTGGTTGGTGTCAGTTGCAGTTTATTCCTCTCCATTCTCCTCTGATTCTCCCCCTGCTTTTTTCTTCCTCCCCCATGCTACTCCATTCTCCTTCTGGATCCTACTTCATTCTCTTTCTCGCTCTCTTATTCTCCTTCTGTGGATCCCCCAGACTCCTCTCACAACCTAGTTCAATCCCAAAGCATGAGGGGTTGGGGCTTACAGATAGGTGTGGTCACAACCAATAGGGGTAAAATCCTTCCCTCAGGGAAAGCCGCTTCTAGGACAGATTCTCATTCAGCAGGACGACCCACCCAAGACTGGAATCCCATGGGTATTTCTCCTCTCCTTGTCCAACAAACATATTCATGGTCCTCCCGTTGTTCATCGATTTGCTCGAGCGGGCCCAGTAACGTCTCCATCATGAGACTTGTTGTTACTG
>JAOXYA010036569.1:0-12754 GCA_028565675.1 Sorex palustris
AGCCTGGAAAGCTACCCGTGACGTATTCGATATGCCAAACACAGTAACAACAAAGTCTCCAATGGAGACGTTACTGGACCCACTTGAGCAAATCGATGAACAATGGGAGGGCCTTTACCTTTACCTTTACCTTTATATATTATATTTCTCAATTGTGACTAGTCACTCTTACAGATTGTTACAAAATAAGCCAGATTTTGGCTATCCCAGTGAAAAACTGAAAGTATAAAAAGAATAGAACTGACATATAAAATCTGTGATGGCACTTCTTGTACTAAAAAATCTTTGTCTAGTTAAAATAATGTTTAAACTTAATTCTGTTACAGTAAAGCGAATTCTTCAATTGACAGTCATTCATTTTACAATATCTAATAGACTAATTAGAAGATGCAAATGTTCATTATCTATTAAAGATGTGATATCAAATCCTTAATTTGAATTCTAAGAAGCATAGGGAGCATGACAACTATGAGTTTAATTAGTTTAAGTTGATAAATTACATCTTAAAAATGAAGATTGTATACCACCCAAATGAATCTTTTACATAAGTTTAAAATTTATTAGTAAGACATTCATCGTCTAATTATAAAAGCTGTTAGATTATGAATATAAAAGAAATGAAAGATGGAGAATTTATACATTTTTGTCAAAGGCATTTGTGTCCTCTCTCTGGAGCAAATGAAAAGGCCACACAACTTCAGGGAAACCAGTATTTATTAATGTCATCTAGTTCAGTATTTCATCTGCCAGAAATTGTCTTCCTTCAACTTTTCTTCCAAAGCCATTTTCCTCTTCAAGTTACATAGAAGCATGATTTCTTCAGAAAAGACAATTTGCCAGCCATATGTTAATTCTGTTTTCTTATTAATTTCTATGTTGATTTATATAAATAATACCATGCCCTGTAGACAATCAGAAGAAAAAATATAGTGAAGTTTATTACTATGAGTTTATCACTACTTTTATTTATTTATTTATTTGGTGATAGCACAGTGGATAGGACGTTTGCCTTGCACGTGGCCGACCCGGGTTCAATTGCTCCGTCCCTCTTGAAGAGCCTGACAAGCTACCGAGAGTATCCCGTCTACACAGAAGAGCCTGGCAAGCTCCCCATGGTGTATTCGATATGCCAAAAACAGTAACAAGTCTCACAATGAAGATATTACTGCTGCCTGCTCAAGTAAATCAATGAACAACGGTAGGACAGTGCTACAGTGCAATGAATGTCTGAGTATATTTGGAAAAAAATCTTCAGAAACCAATAATGCACACTTATGACTTTGCTGACAATTATGCTTGTCTGCATTGTGTGATGCTTCAAATTGTTGTATTTATTTTTATTCTTTGTTACTTTTCATTTTTAAAAGCAATTTATATTTAAGACATATTGTATTTATACTTTAGCATTTTTCTAGTTTTTTAAAAATAGTTTTTACAATTTTCTAAATTTTTTATTTTTAACTTAACCTTTTACTGATAGCTTTTAAGGGAATAATTTGATTCCTACGTGGTATAATTGAAACCACGGTCAAAAATATATTTTATGTTCCTAGTTTACTTGTCTACTTTATTTACTTTTATTTGAAGTACTCTGCTCAGTCAGATATACAATGTTCAAGCAGGTTTTCAAGATAAGTGGAAACTTATGATGAACCCACTATGTATATCTTAGCTCTACAATTAACTGTAAGAAATGATCTACATCAATTGTGATACATGTCATATAGTATTTTATCCTTTGAGGAGAGCAAAGATATATAGGAATCCAAAATCTGTCACATAAAAGATATTTATATGACTTTGATATATGAAGAACATGTGCAGGTTAAAGGTTTGTCTATATGCCCAAAGTACATTAAACATTTTTTTTTAAGAATTCTCTTTCTTTGTGTAACATTTTCCAAGAATTTTATATCAGTTCAATTTTTCTTATTTCATAAAAAGAACATCAAAGTCCTGATTCTGACCTGTTTTTTAGTTTGTTTTTAACAATAGTATAAAACACTGTGAAACAGACTGTATAGTTTGCATAGATGTCAAATTATTTTGTACATATTTTCTGCCCTCTCCCCAATATACAACAAGCTCTAGGTATGCTATTCTCTTGTTCATTGATGTTGCATGAACACCTAGAATAGTGCCTGAAGCTAGTAGATATTAAACCCAATTAACAGTGGTAGACCATATTGAAACTGATTTGTCAAACAATCACAGCAGTTTTGTACTGTGAGAAAATTGTATCTCACAACTATCTAGATAATACGAAGATGTAGCTGTGAACAGTGTCTTAGAGTCTGAAATTTGTTAAGGCTCTATTTTGTTTCTTAGAAATAAAGGAAAATATATTTTAAATAATTAATATGTATTTCAGTGCAGAAAGGACCTGCAATTTAAAAATAACTGAATTTATTCTTTTGCAGTGATTCTAAATGTACAAGGATCCCCAGAAACATTTGAGTTTTATATATAAGCAGAATCTGCTCATATTTTGAAATTATGTCTTCTACTTACCTAGCTCCATTAGATCAGAAACTATATGTTGAGATATATATATATATATATATATATATATATAGAGAGAGAGAGAGAGAGAGAGAGAGAGTAGAACCAAATATTGTGCATTCTATTTCAAAAACAAATGGAAGATTTGTGCTTATCATTTGCTCTAAACCGTTATCTAACAAACAAGTATAAACTTACTAACACCTGCTCAATGCAGTAAAAAAAAAAAATTATGGTCAGCATTGGCCCAAGATAACAGTCTGTCTGTTGAGAGAAAACACAAAAATGAACTGAACATAGTATCTACACAGCTAAAGGGCAATTTGGTAAACTACTAGATTGAATCAGTGAACACTCTGATAATGATTGATAAGTCACCCTTGCTTAGAGAAACCCCCTTTACTTTCTGATAATTTAACAATATAAGGAGACAAGACAAAAAGACTGGTCACAATCTTAGCATCCAATACAAAGGAACTATGAATTCCTTGTAGAAGGCTTTCTACCATTGGGATAACAGTTCCTAGTTTCTAATATGATAGAAGTCTGAAGTGAAGACCATGGCAATGGGTGATCTGTCTTTATAAGGAAAGAGACCCATTTTCTTCTCTTGAGCCTCTCCTGTTGAGGAAATGAGCACGTGTGCAGTTTCATGAAAGATTTCACTGACAGAATTATAGGCAGAAAAAAAGTTTATTAGGGAAACGTTATGCTTACATAGACGGAACAAGTGGTTCTTTAATCCAGAGCCAATGAGCCAGAGTCATACACAAATGCATACGCCTTAACCCTGTGCTATCTTTTCAGCTCTGGGGTTTTAAAACAAACTCAGATTAATATTATTCCTCAAGCAGTCACATCTAAGACCTCAGAAGTTTAACATTTTGAAGAAAGAATTGGAGGCATCTAGGACACATGCCTTGGGAATCTATCCCACTTGCTCCTACTGCATACATGTCAATATCCCTCCTGCTGACGACTGGCCTCAGTTTTACATGTGATGAATTTAGTGACAGGAAGTTCATCATAAGCATCTCAAGTCACGGTGCACATGAAAAATTAAAGATCTTGCTGTCACTCTGCCAGGGCCTGGTAAGAAACCGAAAGTTGCTTTTCAAAGTAAGCATAATTCTGCTATATTACAGCAGGGAGGGCATTTGCCTTGCCAACAACTGATTCAGGTTTGACCCCCTGGTATCCTGTATGGTCACATTAGCATCGCCAGTAGTGATTTCAAAACAAACAAATAAACAAACAAAACAAGACAGATAATTTTTTTCAGAAGTAACACTGAGTGCTCCAAAGTCCTGAAGATGCTACAAGTAATTCTTCCCCGGGGCCCTGAAAAAGACTCTACAAAGAATCATTCTCTGTGTGGGTATTTAAGCATCTTGATTTTCTGAGATTATGGTTATATGTAGCGGAACAACATAAAGCATTGATTACTGAACAATTTACTCTTGTAAATCTCACTTTAAAATGAAAAACTTGGGGTCAGAATGATAATATAGCAGGTGGGGCATTTGTCTTGCATGCAGACAACCTGGTCTCAATCCTCGATACCACATTGTTCCCCTGAATCCCGCCAAGAGTGATCGCTGAATATAGAGCCTGGAGTAAGCAAATAACACTGCCAGGTGTGTCCAAATCACGTCTGTAGCACTGTCTTCCCGTTGTTTATTGATTTGCTCAAGTGGGCCCAGTAACATCTCCATTATGAGACTTGTTGTTACTGTGTTTGGCATATCGGATATGTCACAGGTAGCTTGCCAGACTTTGCCATGCTGGCAAGCTACGCTTGGTAGCTTGCTGGGCTTTCCATGACAGGCAGAGGAATCAAACTCAGGTCGACCAGGGCGGCCGGGTGCAAGGCAAATGTCCTACCCACTGTGCTATTGCTTCAGCCCAAACCACATCATTGAAAGTAAAATAAAATAAAACGAGAAACACTCAACTATATATAGTTAAAATATCATTTATTTATCACTTTCCATCATCTAGATACCTATTAAGATCTTTATATTATATTCCTATCTATTCTCATACATTAACCTGCTGAAAAATGATAAATCACTTTGAGAAAGCAAAGATACAAAAATGATTTAATTTCCATTTTGTTATATAAGCTGTGTTTCAAGAGTATGAGTCTTCTTTTCTTCACTAAGGCATATTTATCAATAAACTGTCTTATTATAAACATTTATGAGCAGTCAGACTCCGGGGGTAATGAAAGCTCCTTGCGTGTTTTAATCTCACAGTGAGCCTTTAATTACAGAGAATTGAACACGAATCCCTATTTCAGTCTTAGGGATATCTTTGTGAATAAACAATTCTGGTTATACCCTCCAACATATTAGAGAGTGTTAGAGAAACTATCTTCTGTATCTATCAATCTATCAATTAAGTGTCGCCACCTGACCTCTATATGACCAGAATACAACCAATTCATTACATTCAGGGAGTGTTTTGCAGCAGAACTATTTATACCCATTATCAGAAGTCTGTAGAGAACTAACAAAGAGAAGATTATCAAAACTGCTTATATTAGAACTGTAGAAATAGTAGAGATAATAAGGTAATTGTCTTATATGTTGCTGACCCCATTCAAGACCCAACACCAAATATGGTCACCTGAGAATGACCAGGAGTGATCTCTGAGCAGAGAACAAGGAATAGGCACTGGCCACATCCATATGTGACCCACTAGGACCCTCACAGCCTCAGCCCCATTTCCCAAATGTTCCTATTCTCTGCATCCGAGAATTTATCAAAAGCTTAATAATGTTGCAAATGTTAATATTTTCTGATTTTCCCAGAGAAACTTGAGTAATAAATGTTGAATAAAATAAATTCATACTTACTGGATATCAAATTTGTTACTATATTCATGAAAATAAATTCAGCATTATCATGCATTATTGTTTGTACTCTGATTCAACAATTGTAATGTTTATATGTACATATACATGAACTCACACATATACATTTTATTTACATGACAGTCACGGTCCTCCCCTTGTTCATCTATCTGCTCGAGCAGGCCCAGTAATGTCTCCATCGTGAGACTTGTTGTTACTGTGTTTGGCATATTGAATACGTCATGGGTAGCTTGCCAGGCTTTGCTGCACGGGCAAGATACTCTCGGTAGCTTTCTGGGCTCTCCGAGAGGGACAGAGGAATCGAACCCAGCTCATCTGGGGTGACTGCGTGCAAGGCAAACACCCTAACGCTGTGCTATCACCAATATTTATACAATATTATTGTATTAGGCAGCCTATTGGTTCTGCTGTTTCACAACAAATAATTTAAAATATGTTTTATAAAGAACACTAAATAACCAAGACTAGCCCCAAACCTAAAATTGCATATGCAATATCACATTCAAATTTTTAAAAGAAATCTTTGGTCTCTGTGCTACTATTTTGCCATAATGACTTTTTTGTATTCCGTTAGTCTTCAAGACTCTGGGCTCTCTCCTCTGGTCTTTCTAATTCCCCCCTCTACTCTCCTGTCTCTCCCCGCTCCAAATCCCTTCTGAAGAAGCTAACATTGAACTTTCAAACTCTATAACTTCATTTTTAATAGAATAATTTAGTCATAGTTATCATAACCTTTTCTATAATTTAGATAATTTGGTTATCTTTATCATAACCTTTTCACAGTTGAACTAGCCTGATTCTGTTTTTATATGAAACAGACCGCTCAAGGTGTTTTTCTAAATGATCAAGCTGCATAACCAGGAGATGAGATCATTAAGCCAATTTTTAGAATGTTGAAGGCATTGAAGTAAGATTTGATATTAAACAGTATTTTTACTTCAGGTTGTTTTGTTTTATTTTGTGAGAAATGACCTGAAAGCCTTCTTTATCATACCATCTTCTATCTTCTATTGAAACATCTCATTTTAATTTTGAGTGTTTTATTTCACAATTTTTAAATTTTATTGGAAAACAAATGTTTTTATTCGATTGAAATAACATGATTTCATTCCACCTAGAGTTTTCATCAGAATACATTTAACTTACCGATTATAACACTGCTAATATTACATTTTTAATCTTCCTTTCATGTAAATTCTGCACTATTGATGTTAGAAGCATCCTACGATAACTTGGAATTTTAATGTAACTGATAATTAAAGTTTTTTTCTGGTCATTATATCTTTCAACTTATCATTATATATTCAACAAATATAAAATGACTTTTATTAATTTATTTTATATGAACACATGTGACAGTTTATACTGAATTATTCTGACATAAATTATTGCTTACTAAATTCAAGAGGCATAGATCATTCTCTCCATTTTTTCCCCTCTGGTTTTGGGGCCACATCAATTGGTGTCAGGGATTACTTACTCCTGACTTTAAACTTAGAGATCAGTTTTGACTGATCTCAAGGGACCTTTGGGGATCAAATGCACATCAGCCGTATGCAAGACAAGCACCTGTCCACTGTGCAATTTTCCAACCCCTTATTCTCCCATATTTTAAATTACGTTTAACTGATAAAAACAGTTACAATAGTTCATAAACTAAGTGCTGATGTACAGGAGTGGTAGCGCTAAATATCCAAACCAGAGCCAACAACACTGAAAACAAGAGATCCAAACTTCAACAACCAAACTTAGAATGTGCCTGTCAAGGTGGCAACCTGGGGATGGAAGGATGAGTGGAAGGTAGCTTGGGAACTGGTAGAGGGATGAAGACACTGGTGGTAGGATTTGTGCTGGAATAGAGTATGTCTAAAATTCAGCTGTGAATAACTGTAAATCATGGTGCTTTAACAACAACAACAACAAAATTTTTAAAAATATGCCTGTTAAGGTAAGAAGGAAAATGGGGACATTGGCACCACGCAAGGGGTAAGAGGGAAACTGGGGACATTAGTGGAGGGAAGTTGACACTGGTGATGGGATTGGTGTTGGAACAGTGTATGCCTGAGACTCAATTATCTATAACTTTGTAAATCACAGTGCCTCAATAAAAAAAAAATTTAAAAACATAAAAATTGATGCTGAAATGACTGTTGGAGTAGATTATTAGAAAAGCAATTTTTTTATGAATAATAACATTTATTTCAAAATTCATTATACCCAAGTGCCTATGTTCATTTCAAGAGTGACTGTGTAGCATACATATTTATTGCTATCAATGTTTTTGTCATCATGAAATTATGAAAGGCTAGTTGGATTTCATTTATGCTATTTTTCTTCAGCGTATTAAGCTTTTATGCCTAATGAGAATTCATACAGTACGGAATTATTTTTAAAGAAATGAAATGTTACTGTACTGAGGGACTATTCCATTTAGCTGAAATAAGTAGTTTGAAAGTTGTATGGAATTTAAATCTTGGAAAGACGTATCTCTTTCCAATGACAACACTTCTGCAGTCCAGATTCAGTGTGTATTTGGTTGTCTTCTACTATCACTTCTTTCCATTGATGTATGTTGTCATCTATTTTTGGATTTTAGTGGTTTCACTGGCCTTTCATACTAGTCAAAAACTTGAATAATTGCTAGTGAAGAGTTTCTTTATGACACCAACACTTCTTCCTATTTTTGAATTGACTTCCTATGAAGTCTTAAAAGATATCAATGAAACAAGATGTATCCCAGAGCCTGTCTTCCATATTGTTCTTTTATGCTGGTTTGTGGTTTTCCTGTGAAATGGTTTTGGTGTTTGTTTTCTTTAAGCATCACTAGCCATTTGTTAGTCTGCAGGACTGATTAAAACCGAGACTTACAGATGAGGCTTACAGATGTTGTAGAATTAAAGGATATTGACTGCAGGTCTGGCAGTGATTTTCTAAAAATGGTTCTGTTGATCTCACTGAAATTGAGGAGTTCTTTGCTAAGCTGCCAAGATACATAAATCTTCTATGAGAACTGATTTTGTAACAGACCTGACATGTATGATCTAATTCTAGAATTCAAACTTTTAGCTAAAATTCAACAACCTCAGGAAAGAATAAAGATTATTTTGGTAGACACATGTGCATTCTGCCCAGGATTGCACAAAGGAGTTTTGGATTTATGTGATAACACCCAAAGTATTTCATTAGAACAGTATCATCTCCCTTTAAATTGTAATACATGGCTAAAAAATGGGTACTTACCTCAAAAGACACAGTAACCAGCCTACAAAGACAATATACAGAATGGGGAAGGATATTTACCCAATACCCATCTGATAAAGGGTTGATATCAAGGATATACAAAGTACTGGTTGAACTCCACAAGAAGAAAACATCTAACCCCATCAAAAATGGGGTGATGAAATGAACAGAAACTTTCCCAAAGAAGAAATCCGGATGGCTAAAAGGCACATGAGAAAATAGTCTACATCACTAATCATCAGGGAGATGCAGATCAAAACAACAATGATATATCATCGCACACCACAGAGACTGGCCCACATCCATCCAAAGAACAAAAGCAAACTGTGTTGGCGCGAATGTGACGAGAAAGGGACTCTCCTTCACTGCTTGTGGGAATGCTGACTGGTTCAGCCCTTTTGGAAAACAGTATGGACGATAATCAAAAAAATTAGAAATTGAGCTCCCAGTTGACCCAGCAATCCCACTCCTGGGAATATATCCCAGAGAGGCAAAAAAGTACAGTCGAAATGACATCTGCACTTCTGTGTTCATTGCTGCACTGTTCACAATAGCCAAAATCTGGAAAAATCCCGCGTTCCCGAGAACAGATGAATGGTTAAAGAAACTTTGGTACATCTACACAATGGAGTACTATGCAGCTGTTAGAAAAGATGAAGGCTGAAATTTACATACAAGTGTTACTACATGGAAAGTATCATCAATTTGCTCAAGCTGGACCAGTAACGTCTCCATTTTTGAGTGGATTTGTTTTTACTGTGTTTGGCATATTGAATACATCACGGGTAGCTTTCCAGGCTTTGCTGTATGGGTGAGATACCCTCGGAAGCTTGCTGGGCTCTCCGGAAGGGGCAGAGGAATCGAATCCGGATCTGCCAGGCTGGCTGTGCACAAGGCAAACGCCCTACCGCTGTGTTATCACTCATGCTAAGTTAAATGATTCAGAAAGAGTGGAACAGACATAGAAAGATTGCATTCATCTGGGCAACATAAAATAACAAAAGAGGAGAGTAACACCCAAGAATAGCTGAGATAAGTACCAGGAGGTTCACTCCATGGCTTTGAGGCCAGCTGAACATGCTAGGGAAAAAGCAGCTCAGATAGAGAAGGGAGCACCAAATAAAGGGTGTTGGAAAGATCCTCCCACGTTGGGAGATGCATAGTGAAAGTACATTATAGACCAAATGTGATTGCCACTCAATGCCTCTTTTGCAAATCACAGAACCCAAAAGGAGAGAGAAAACAAAAGGGAATGCCCTGCCACAGAGGCAGGGTGGGATTAGAGGGATGAGGGGTAGGAGGGATACTGGGATCAGTGTTGGTGGAGAATGGGCACTGGTGGAGGGATGGATACTCAATCACTGTATCACTGAAACCCAAGTACAAAAATTTGTAAGTCTAAAACTGTACCTCATGGTGTTTTACTAATAAAAATTTAACAAATAAATATTACTATAAAATTGGGCTGGAGCAATAGCACAAGAGGTAAGGCATTTGCCTTGCATGCAGCCAATGCGGGTTCGATTCCTCCACCCCTCTTGGAGTGCCGGCAAGCTACCAAGAGTATCTAGCCCACACGGCAAAGCCTAGCAAGCTACCTGTGATGTATTTGATATGCAAAAACAATAACAATAAGTCCCACAATTTATTGCTAGACATTACTGGTGCCCACTTGAGCAAATCAATGAACAACAGGAGGACAGTGCTACAGTGATACAGTGATACACTAAAATTAAATGAATTATTTCATGTTGGTTTTCTTAGTGATAATTTGTAATTTGTCACTAAATTGTTTTAATCCCTTTTTAACACACACATATAGAGAGAGAGAGCTGGAAAATATATTTTTGTCTAAGATTGGTTGCCTTGTACTTTAAACCCTATTAAATGTGGTGCTCTATTCTTGGAGTATGAGTGGTGTTAGGTATGAGATGTAGCATGGCCAGGTGATCCAGTGATTCTGGACCTTGTCTTAAGATTATCTGTACCACATCTTGGAGCTCACTGATTCTGTCCTCAGCAGCTGTTACTCTGCTTCTGAGGACTTTCACTGAGTTATTCATTTAGCCTACCAGGTTTTTCAGATCTGTCATTTCTTTTGCAATTTTGTTTGCATTTTTCTCATTTCTGCTGCCAAATCTTCTAGTATTTTACAGGCAGTGCCTTCCATTGTTTCTTTTAGTTCCCTATGTATCTTTAGACACTCCCTTATAAATTCCTTGTCAGAATTTATATAGCTCACTATTACTGGTTGGGTCATCTGGGCTAGCTGCTTGACTCACTAAGCTTGGTGAGTTTCTGCATTGCTTTACAATTGTGACCTTAGTGGTTTGGACTTCACAATCACCATTACTATTGTGTTTTGGGTGAAATGTTAATTGAGGTAGGGCTAATGAATTATTGTCCTAATGTGTTTTGATGATCAGGCTGCCCTAGTGAAAGTTTCACATGAGGAGCTAATTTATAGTTCTTATGGGATATGGCCCTGCATGGCAGAGCCTGGCAAGCTACCCGTGGTGTATTCACTATACTGAAAACAGTAACAATAACAGGTCTCATTCCCCTGACCCTTAAAGAGTCTCCAGTATGGCATTGTTGGGAAAGACCAGTAAGGAGAGACTGCTAAAATCTCAGGGCTGGGGTGAATGGAGATATTACTGGCACCCGCTCAAGTAAACCGATGAACAACAGGACGACAGTGATACAGTGATGGAATATGGAAGGGGAGATTAACTTGTGCCTGATTTAGTGACCAAGGCTCTGAACACCACTCCAGCTTGGCCTCTGACCTGGATTCGGAGAGATTTTGTCCCTGCAGCTCAAATCCTAATGGCAGCAGCGCCACACCCGCATAGCTGTTCCTTCCAGGTTTGTCCTTGAAAACCATACCAGACACACCCACCGTCCCTCTGGCCTGGATTATGAGAGATACAAAATTCTAAAAAATTTTCAATGGCTCGTGTCGATTGTAATAATGCTCAATCATATTCAGTTATATGACTTACCTGAACACTGGTCTCAAGACAATTACCTTTAATTTTTAGGTGGGTCTTCTTTTCTTGTTTTTTTTTTAATTTTTGTTCAGTTTTTGGGCCACACCTCTGTGCTATAAGAGAGGAATTACTCCAGACAAGCCTCTGGAAACCACTGGGTGCTCAGGGAATCATACTCAGGTCAGTGAAAAATGCCTTACCCATTTCTGCCTCTTAAGTGGGACTACTTGAATATACCTACATATTACAAATCTATTATACTCATATTTATTACTACCTAAATGTTGACATTATCTATAAATTTCATTGAAAATAAACATTTAATCATTTGTATTTTGTACGTGTATATCACATATCACATTTCTAATTCTAGTAAAGTTAAGCCATACATTATAATGTTTATTATGAAAATGTAAGTATTTGGCCAGAGTGATAATACAGAGGGTAGGGCTCTTGCCTTAAATGTGGTCAATGTGGATTTGATCCTGGGCACCCCATATGGTCCCCCACCCAAAACCATAAGGAATGATCTCTGATTGCAAAGCCAAATGTAAGCCCTGAGAAACTTGGGTATCACTTGTATCACTTGCCATCCCTTTGATCATTGATTTGTTCGAGTAGACGCCAGTAACGTCTTCATCTGTCCCTGTCATGTGCTAGTGCAGCCCAATGGCATCTGCTCGCTCCAGGAACACAAAGAGCCACAAACCGTTATTTTCAGGATTTGATGAAGAAGTCTGACCATCTAATAGGTGTGGGGGGGATGGACATGTGTCCTTCTGACATCCCGTGGAATCCAGTCGGTAAAAACTCTAGTCCAGTGGTCGTCTCTAAATCTCATTATGTGTCTGGCCCATCCGATTTTCAATGCCTTGGAAAACAAGACAACGTCTCTGATTCTTGATCATGGAAGGAGGTTGGAACTCCAGGTTACTTCTTTCACTTGAGTCAAATTTGATATTCCAAGCATAGCTCTTTCGATTCCTCTTTGGGATACCTGACCAGCATTCTCGTCCTGTTTTCATAGGGCCCAGGTCTCCGAGTCATGTGTTAGCCCATACCTTCTTTTTTATATTGGCCATAGTTTTTTCCACCATGCCAGAAACATTTTTTGTCAACATAGTCCCCTTTGTTTATTTT
>JAOXYA010036576.1:0-12753 GCA_028565675.1 Sorex palustris
GGGGGGGGGGGGGGGGGGGGGGGGGGGGGGGGGGGGGGGGGGGGGGGGGGGGGGGGGGGGGGGGGGGGGGGGGGTGAGGGGGAGTGGAGTCTCTTAGGTCCTGAGAGTAAGACCATCAGGACCTGTGCGGGGAACAGACTCCCAAATGCTGTTTCCTTGGGCCTGGGAGTCTGTGTGTAACACCTGTGCTTAACACTCAGGCTGCCCCTGCTGCCCGTCCTTACTCCCAGCTTGCCCTCAGGTCAGAAAAAATGATCGAGATGCCTGGAATCTGCGTAAGCAGCAAGACTCCTGTCTTCGAGAGCTGCAACAGGACGCAGATAATCTTCGGCAACAATTGGCTACATGCCAAGAATTAGCCATCCAAAAGGAGAGGCAGCTCCTGGAACAGCTGGAACAAGAAAGACTCAAGCACAACTGTGAATTAAATGATATGAAAGTGGAAATTGAAAGACTTCAAGTAAGAGAGGGGGCCCTGTACACCTGAGCAGGATGATGCGAAGCAGTCTTCCTTCCTCACTCCCTCCTCACCTTCTTCCCTCACCTTTAGGAACTTCTGAAAAAAAACAAAGAAGAGAACTTGCATCTCCGGGCTCAGCTCAAAGTTATCACCACTCACACAAATAGTAAGTGACAGGGACCCCAGGAGGGAGAAGCTAGATTTGGATGAGGTGGGTGCAGGGTGAGGGTAGGGCTACACAGGGAGGCAGAAGCAAGCCAGATCTGCCCTAGGGGGCTCCACTGTCTTTGGCTGTCTGTGACCCTGGGGATCCTCCCACAGGAAATGAAGCTGAGCAGGAGCAAGAGGAGGAGCAAGAGGTGGAAGGAAAGCAGGAGGAGGAGGAGGACAATGAGGAGAATAAGGAGGAGGGGGAGGAAGAGGAGGTGGAGGAGGGGAAGGAGGAAGATGTGAAGGAGGAGGAGGTGAAGGAAGAGGAGGAGATGAAGGAGGAGGAGGGACAGGATGAGGAGGATAAGGAGGAGGCGGCAAAGGAAGAGGAGGAGATGAAGGAGGAGGAGGGACAGGATGAGGAGGATAAGGAGGAGGAGGTGAAGGAAGAGGAGGAGATGAAGGAGGAGGAGGGACAGGATGAGGAGGTTAAGGAGGAGGAGGAGAAAAAGGAGGAGGAGGGTCAGAAAGAGGAGGTTAAGGAGGAGGAGGTGAAGGAGGAAGAGGAGATAAAAGAGGAGGGTCAGACGGAGGAGAAGGTGGTGAAGGAGGAGGAGGAGGTGAAGGAGGTGGAGGAGGAGGAGAAGGTGAAGAAAGAGGAGGCGAAGGAGGAGGTGAAAGGGGAGGAGGAGGGGAAGGAGGAAGAGGAAGTGAAGGGGGAGGAAAAGATGAAGGAGGAGGAAGAGGTGAAGGAAGAGGATGAGGTGAAGGAGGAGGAAGAGGTGAAGGAGGAGGAAGAGGTGAAGGAGGAGGAAGAGGTGAAGAAGGAGGAAGTGAAGGAGAGTTTGGCAGTGCTCCAAATTACAGACAACGACGACATTGATGTTTTGAACCAGCCATTCACGGTGTTTACTACTTCCTCGGTGAGCCTGACTGCTGCCTTCAGGGTCCCCTGGGACAAACCCTCCTTAACTCTTGGTTTCCCTCCTTCCAATTTCTCTCAATCCCCGACTTTCCCATGGGGCATTCTGGGCCACCTCCACTCAACACCTCCTTGAAAGCCCATGTATGCTGTTAGGGGCCAGGAAGGGACTGCCCTTCCCAAGGACACCCAACCAACACACCCCATTCAATCTTCCCCCAGCTGCAAACTTCTTCTATTCTTCAAGAAGAAACAGAAGAACATATCTTCAAGAATGTGGAGACGAGTGGGAAATCAATCCTCTCCTCAATGGAGGAGAAGGCCACAGTCCATGAAACAACTGGCCATAAAGCTGTTGAAATGGGTTCTATGGTGAGAGCAAACAATTCAGGCTGGGGACTGAGATCCTACCTCTCATTTCTCCCCTTTATAAATCAATCACATGGACCCACCAACTCAAAAATTACAACAGTCTAATTCTGTTCTCCACCTCTCCACCACACTCCTCCTCGTCACCCATAACATTTTTCTCAATGTATGTTTAGAATGATAATAAAATATTTCTAAAGGTACTAAAAATTGTCTAATCTTTGGGAAAAATTAACACATCAAAATGTGCATGTTGTCCTAAAGGGTCACATGATGATACACTTGAGATTTGGATATGGATAGAATTAACATTTTTAGGGGTGCATATAAACAATTGTTCTAATTATTGGTAAAGTATAATATAAAAACTTTCTTTTGTTAAAAAATGTTTTATCAATTGTCATTTTAAAATAAAAATATGTGGGCTATGAAGACAGCTCAAATGGCTGGAAGAGATGAATTGTATACAGGGGCCAACACTCAATCCTTTGCCTCCATGGTCACTAAAGAACTGTGAGGAGTGACCTCCCCTGCACCAAGGAAATAAACACCGAGTTCCCTACACTATCAGAATTTCTAGTACTACAACATAGACTTTTAAAAATGGGGCTGGAGAAGTATCAGAGAGGTTAAGACACTTTTCATGCATGTGTCCAACTCCTATTTGATCCTCAACATCACATGGTCCCCTGAGCACTAGCAACAGTGACCCCAAGTACAGTGCTGTGAATAGCTCCCAAGTTCCACCAGGTATGGCCCAAAAATAGGTGAAGGGTTTGAATAGAAATTTTACTAAAGGTGGCATATCAATTGCCATTACACACGAAAAAGATGCTATAAACATTAATCAGTAGTTAAAAAACATTTATCTCACAGATTTTTAATCCACCCAATTACTTTCATCAAAAACACAGAGAATATGGTGAGGATGTGGAGGAACTGAAATATTTATACAAATTAAAAGCATTTTTACAGTTCTTAAAGAAATATATAAACTTATTAGTTGCCCAGAAGGTCAATGGGTTAGATTTCCAGGAGAGCCTAGTCCCAGGAGCATCTCTAGAGGCCCCTGAGCACCTCCACAGTGGTGCTGTTGGTCCCCCAGCATTCAATCATTCAATCGTTCAATCCCATTGTCTGAGAATTAATAGTAGTTGCCCTGGGGCCCTCTTAGCAGGCTTTGGAGTAACCTCTACCTAAAAGGAAAATGTCTAGTATTTTTAAACTCAGCGTAAAAGACAGAATCTTTCATTTGAAAGGACATAAAGGGCAGAGACTTTAGGACCAGTTGGAGATTGGTTTGAATTTCTATTCTGTAAATCATTTTTAGTTATGAATAAATCAATCCTAGGATTCTCTAAAAATGAAGAAAATATTTTCTACAACGTTGCTACAGCAATCAAATAGAATATCTGCCAAACACCTAGCAAAGTATCTCACGCATACTAGGCATCTACAAAATAAAATTTTGATAGACCTTGTTAAAAAGAGATCTATATTGTTAGAAGAAAACCAATATCAATAGCGTCTCTCTGGATCATATTTTTGTAACTGACTTTGACTAAAGCAAGCATGGCGTGTTTCCTATTATTCACTATTCAAAATGTCTTAGACGGTAATGTTCTCTTAGGAAGACAAAGTCTTATGTAAGAAGGACCAGGCTCATTATGTATTCCTTTTAGTGCCAGACTATAAAAAAGACTTGTTTATTTAATGTGCGTGGTATAACTAAGATGCCCTACCATATTTATTTTTCTTCTAGAATAGTAGGAAACACAAAGAAGAGGAAGTGCTGGCACATGTGCAATCTAGTCACTCTAGAAGAATATAGACTGAAAGCCGCACATAACCTTAGGCTCACAGCATGGCAGGTTTGGTCTCAGTATCTTCCAACATGGGAAGCATAGGATACCTAGGATTAAATTATACCACAAGTAAAACCCACTTTATGATTTTTAAAATTTTTAATTAAAATTTTTTAAAAATTTCTAGATCATTAAAAAAATTCCTCTGGGATACTGACTAAAAAAATGTCATTAACCCCACCAATTCCTATTTCATTAAAAGAGACATTCAAAAAATGGAACCATTAGCAAATGAACATTCTATTTTCAGTTTTATCCTAAGCATCCTAAACATCTGTAAAGGCACTAACCTCTCTCTTTCACTTCCTCTTTATTTGCATCAGCAGGCTTTTTGTGTCCTTAAGAGCAAGCTGAATTGTTCCTGTTAACTGCTACAATTGCTATTGAAAATTCTAGGAGGAGACAGACATAAAAAGAAAGTCATTGTTATGTGGATGTTAGGACAGTCAACTGAGCCACTCATTAGCCAAAAGATTCAGTTTATTTAGATAGAGTTCTTTAATGAGAAGCAATATAAACTACCTCTGACTATGATAAATAGAAAAAAAATTATAGATAGAATATGAATAATTTGAGAGAACACAGAGGGAAAGGAAAAAAACCTACAGGTCTTGTCATGGAGAGACAGAAACCAAATGATGGCTCACAAATCCTAAAAATTATGACTTACAAATCCTAAAATGTACAGGCTTAATTAAAAAAATCAAAATAATGGTGGTGGGAAGGTGTAATGGTGGTGGGATTGGTGTTGAACTATTGAATGCAATCAATTATCATGAACGTTATGAAAATAAAATTTAAAAAATTTATAAAAAATGTACTGGCTTATGCAGAAAAAGTCTGGTGATCCTTGTTTGAAATCATGGGAATGTATGTACAGTATTTTCAGAATAGTATGGCAGGGGTAGATTTCTCCACTCATTTTCAAGTCACATCTCTACTTGATTGAAATTCCTGGCTGAATCTGACTGATTCAACGTGGGTCACAAATCCAGGTGCTTTGGAGGGGAGAGCTGAGTTCCTTGACTGATATTCACACCCAAACAGTAACCAATGGGTGGGATTCAGTGCCCCAAAATAAACCCAAAGAGCTTTTCTGAAGAATAAAGAAAGGTGCCAGGCAGGCAAAAACAACAGATGCCTAATATACACACTCCCACACAGCAGCCTTGTAGTGATGTAGAGTCGTGCTTCGGGAAAATGAAAATATATACATAAACTACAAGTCATGGAGCCTCAGGTTGCTCATAAATAGTCAAAATCTGAAATAGCTTTGAACTCCGAGTAATGTAAGCAAGCCAGAAGATAGGGAAGGCCCCTCCCAAGTCAATGGCAAAAGCAGATCTTGCAGAAACAAACAAACAAAAAAACAAAAACAAACCAAACAGAAACTAAGACCTGATAAGACCCTCACCTATCTAAAGTAACAGAACCAGAGAAGCCCCTGCAGAAACAAAAGAACAGGAAAGGAATTTTAAAGAAGACCATCACCACTCCCAATCCCCTGGTAACCTCCTTAACAATAATGGACTTTTACCTAGGTAGAGGCCCCACATGGGGGCAAGTTGGAGTAACCCTATGAAAGCCATCTTGAACAAATATGCTTCCTGAGTCCATGTGCTTGTGTCCATGTGGTTGAGCACATGTGTCCCCTCAAATCCCCTCTTGAGATGCATACTTGCTTTCATGTCTAATGCTGGGATGTGTGTAAGGTCTCTCTCCCCCCTTGGAGAAGCCCGGGTTCTCTCTTGAGCACGTTACTCTGCACCTTCTCCCATTTTCTCTTCCTCCTTCCCTTCAAAACCTCCAAATAAAATCTGTTTTACTCCCCTGCTCATCTACTCCGGAAATTCTTTTCTGCTAGGTGAAACAAGAACCCAGTAACCCTGGGTCCCAGGTGGCAGAGGCAGATGGGGAGAAAGTGACTGTCTTTCTCCTCCCCACTTCACATGGGCAACATTTGGGGCCCAAGGACATCACAAAAGTCTACTGTAATCCATTTCTCCTTGATCTGAAAGGTATTGTAAATAGCCTTGGGGGTTAAAAAAAGAGGCTTGCCCTTGATAAACATTCATGTCAGCGCTCCCTAGTTGTTTCCTCAAGTTTCCCTGTCAACCTACAGATCTGTGGGGAGACCATGGCATCAGGGTTCTTAAATCTATGTAAAATGGCTGAGGATATCACATGAATAAGAAGGTAGTTTCAATGGAAAAAAATTTAGACAGCAGTGAAGCTTGGTTATCAATCAAAATCAGAAATGTAGAACAGGGTTTGGTTGCCTCTAAATGGAAAATGCTATAGTTGACAAGAAGCTCTTCACTATCTAGCATTTCCTTCTACAAACTACAAATATTAAGAAACCTCTCTCCATCCTGATGCAGGCAGGTAGATTAAAGAAGGGATCCCCCACATCATGGCAGTGAAATTTCTGGGAAGTAATAAAGCCACCAGCCCAAGTGTAGCCCACCTTGTGCATACAGAAAGCAAGACCTGATAAAACCTTCTCCAGCAGCAGACCCTGAGAATACTGGAACCCTCCCAACAGAAAGACCCTGCAATTCCTTCCTTTAATCTGATTAACCCTAGGCTAGCCCAGACCAGAGAAGGCTGGGCCACCCTCTGAGAGAATTTCCAGAAGGAACAAAGGTCAAGAAAAGGAGTTTCAAAGAAGACCACACTCAACTCTACCCACTTAGCAACAACCCTAGCAAGGGGTCTCTTATCTAGGTAGAAAGCCCCAGTGGGGTGTCTTGGAGAAACCCTATAAAAGCCACCTTGAACAAAAGGAGTGCATGCATATGCTGCCTGAGCCCACAATCTGCTTGTTCCCACATGGCCAACCACTTGTGTCTCCTGCGTTTCCCTTTTTGAGCTGTGTAGTTCCCTATGTTATGCCTGAGTGTATTTAGGGGCTCCCTCCACACTTGGAGAAGCGCATGTTCTCCCTTGAGCATGTTACACTCTCACTTTCCCTCCCTCCACAACTTCAAAAAAAACCTCCAAATAAAATCTGCTCTACTTCACTGCTCATCTGCTCTTGAAATTCCTTTCCACGAGGTGAGACAAAAAAACCCATAAACCTGAGTAAGGTCTAGGACTGACTTACCTTTTCCTGCAAAGACCAATTCCTCGTCCCATCCTGAGTCCATGGATCCCTGAAAAATCTTGGCCAAGATTCGAGGATTTATTATAAGTGAGAAATTATAGTTCATAATAAACCTAGCTTCATTGACTGCAGCAATGACGGAAAGTAATTAAAAAGCTGTGACAATACTAGATTTTAATTAGCCTAATGGACATGCCTAAAATGCAGGTATACACATTCATTATTCTACTAGAGTTCCATATTTCTTCAAACATTAACTGTGTAAAAATGCAATCCAAGACAGAATGGCCACACAAAATGGATTTTAAAAACATGAATATTATTTTAGATTTGGCTGAAGAAAGTCAATAATTTTAGAAATATGAACCAGGTATCTTTTATGAAGTGTCTTCTATCGTAGTGTTATACTAGCCACTTCTTTATTAACTTTCCACAAAAGCCCTTTATTTATAATTTGTCAAATGTGCATCAATATTGTCATCAAATATAGCAGTTCAAGTATAATGATTCATTCATTTTTTCAATATTAAATATTTTAAAATATATCAGATAAAATACTTCCTCCCCATAGATTTTTACTTAACTAGGACCCTCTGATCAATACAAAGAAATATTCTACTTCAAAAATGTAAGTGGTGGTGGTGTTTGTATGTGTAACCTGGGTGCATATTAAATAAAAAACATTAAATGTGCACCCAGGTTACATAAATAACATCTTTATGCATGGAGCTGTGCAAGAGTTCATAACCTGTGCCCCAAAATGGAGGCACCACAGTTTCTCCAGGCGAGGCAGAAACTTACAGATACCAATATCCGGAGTCACCATACCTCGTTCAGGCTATCCTAGGATAGTAGCCCCTCAACCCACACAAGTCTAAGGGCACCTCGGTGGCTGTCACTATTTCCCTAGTTGCCATCCAGGAAGCTGGATCCTTGGCACTGCGGTCATGCACGGGCAAGGTGGTCAACCACTGGGCCCTGGAGCTCTCGTGCAGCACTGGGCGCTGCCTGGTCTCCACGCGCTCAGACTGACAGTTCATGCAACGGTCGCCACGGAAATAACGTTGATTCCTTGCACCAGCACCAGGCCGGGCCCAGGCACCAAGAGCACATCTACCCGTGCTTCATCCCAGTTGCGCTCCAGGAAGCCACCCCAGGCCCACTGTCTTCCGCAACTGGTGCATCTTGAAGGTCGGCCCCTTCACCTTCCTACCGGCGAACTATATGGCCCTGGTGCACGAAGGGCTCCTCGCGGAACACGTCCAGGATGGAAAACCTGGCGCTGGGCTCTAAAGGCCCATTTGGAGGTGAAACTGTGGAAGTTGGCGGTGCCGTTGGAGCAGGACAGCAGCGGGTTCAAGCTCTTGGCGCTCTGGCGCTCGAGTCTCGTCTCGCGCACATCACGGTGCTTGTGGGTCAAGATGAGCGTGGGCAGCACGTCCAGGTACGTCATGACGTCACGCCTGCTCTTGGCGTTGAAGTCATCCGTGACCCTCTTCGGTCTTAGGCGCTGTTTCAGAGCCTGGAAGTGCTTGTTGATCTCTCCAGAATGTTGTTGGTCAAGCACACCTTCTGCTAAACCACCTGATTTAGCTACCAGTAATGAACAATCAAATGTCGATTATCTGTAAAAATGAACACCAATCATTTCTTCCACACCCGTGTGTGCACGTACTGTTTTTATTTACAGAAACTTGTCCTTCACCCCTGAATTCAGACTGAATCTTCAAAGTCAGGTTTTGCTTTGGGGGCCACACCAGAGATGATGGGTGTGGGGGCTACTCCTGGCTCTGCTCCCAGGAATCCCTCCTGGAGGTGCTCACGGATGCTGGGCATGAAATCTGATCATGTGCAAGGAAAGCGTCTCCCCTCTATACTCTCTCTAGCTTTTTATTTTTATTTTTTAAATCTCACATATGCATAAGATAATTGTGCTGACTTACTGTTTCTGAATTATTCTATTCAGTGTGACCCCACCAATCCTATTTGGCAAAAGGTAAGACTTCATCTTTTCTTACAGATGGATAGCAGTTTATTGTACATGTATTTGATATCTTTATCCACCATCTGTCACTGAGTAGTGAGTTGTTTAAAAATATGTATTGGCTATTGTAATATTTCTGTAATGAATACAAGTGTGCATATATCTTTTTGACATGATGTTTTGCGCTATTTGTGTAGGTACATAGGAGTTAATTTGCTATATCATACTTATAACTCTTTTCAATTTTTTTAGATAAACCCGTGTTGTTTTTCATAGATATTGAGCCAATGTACACTTCCAGGAGCACTGAAGGAAGGTTCTCTTTTCTCCACATCTCTGCTAACACTTGTTCTTTGGGCCTGTTCTAGGTAGGTCATTCTCACAGGCAAGAGTTTTTGTTTTTGTTTGCATTGCCCTGATAATAAGTTACAATTACTATTTTTTTCACATGCCAGTTGGGCATCCGTATATCTATGCAAGAGTGCGCCAGCTAAGCACTTCACATTTTTTGGAAAGGGTGGTTCATTATTTTATTGTTTAATGTTGTGGATTTTTTTATATATCTTAATTTTTAACTATTTGTCAGTTAAGTAGTATACTATTTTCTCTTTTTAGCAGAATGTCTTTCTGTTTTAGTGATAGTTTCTTCGGAAGTTTAATTTTGTTTTCCTTGCCAATGGAATTAAATTTTATAAGATACTGAAGCCAATGTCATGGAGTATTTTACTAAAGTGTTTTTTCAATTAATTTTACATATTATATGTAATATACAGGTCTTTAATCCATTTTGAGTTAACATTTATGGTTATTGTGATATAATAGTCCAATTTTATCCTTTTGCATGTGGCTATCCAGGTTTCTCAGCACCATCTGTAGAAGAGAAATTTCTTCCTTATTATGTTGTAATTACTCCTCAGTTGTTGAGTATTCTTATAGCAGAGTGCCTATTTCTGGGCTCTTTATCTACTCCCATGGACCTACTGTCTGTTTTTTATTCCAATACCACAGTGTTTTTAACTTTTTTGGGGGGGTGTTTTGGCCACACCCAGCAGTTCTCAGGGTTTATTCCTGACTCTGCACTCAAAAACTACTCCTGGTAGGGTTCGTAGAACTTTATGGGGGTGCAGGCTATTGAACCCCAGTTGGTTATGTTTAAGGCAAGAGCCTACCCTCTATACTATATCTCCAGTCCTCTCCATTGATTCCTTCATTTTAGGGAGAACCAATAGTATTGTTGCTTTGAAGTTTTTGTCAGAGTGTTTGGAAAACTGAGATTCTTGGTGTTCCTTACCAGGCTTTCACTTTCATCCATTAGTGCAAGTGAATTGTGTCTGATGTGATGTGAAGCTAGAGGCAAAAAAGACTGTGTTCAAACAGACTTGACTGGTAATCAGGGGTTCATAATCACAATTCCAGCATTCCAGCGGGTGACGGTGACTTTTTGAGTTTTTGTGGGCTTGAGCAACTAACAGGAATTTGTGCTCGTGAATGTTCTGTTGTGGCTATTGCACCAACACTGAACAAACTTGAATGGCAACACATGTTTTTAGTGCCTGGCACCAGCTGTGACTGTATATGTCAAGTAGTCTTGTACACAACTGAAGGTTTGCAGTCATCAAACTATCAGCGACTATGGCACTAAGAATACCTGTGTGTCTATTGTGGGATTTGCATAGGTGAGCATACAGTCAAAATTACAGTATCAAAGTCAAGTAGATCTGTATAGTATCCTGTGGTGGAAGGATGTGTGTGTGTGTTGAAAATTTTGTAGCACCGGGTGTGAGTGAATCAGGGTTCTAATCAAATGTTCAAATTCACAGGCACCCACTGACAACTGTGCACTGAATTTGTGCAGACCTGGGCAGTAATCAGGAGTTTGAGCATTTCAGCACTGAAGGCAACTCTGTCAAGCTCTATAAAGCCTGGATGTCAACTGAGATTCAAGATTGCAGAAGCCTAAACTTGTAGCAGGCATGAGAAGCAACCAGTGGTTGTGCCATCACAAATGCTGTGCAGTACCTCTGTGCCAAGTTCTAACAGATTTAGGAAAACCTCAAGTTACAGATTGCAAGTACTTGAGAATACCTGGGCCCAAAATTCCAGGGAGCCTAAGTGATCACCAGTGACTGGTCTCCCCTGGTCAGGCAGTTCTGGGTGTGGCTAGGAAATCACTTTTAGGGCATGGTGTGGGGGTAGTTAAATTTATTGGGAAACTGGGGTGTCAGTCACATAATGTAACTTCTAGGAGTGAAAAAATACCAAAGCATACCAGTGATTCTCAGCCAAGCAGGCTTGCTCTTTAGTGCTAGCACCCAAGGGCATGGTGCTGCTGGAATCCTGTGGTGCCAGAGATTACCCAGGCCACCCAAGCAGTGCTGAGGGGTTGCCAGGGACACACCCTTCAGATATGTGAGGCCCTCTGGGGCTACATCTGGTGTTCTTCAGGGACCCACATATGCTGGAGACAAAACTAGGGCTCCCTGCATGCATAGTGTGCACCTTAAGCCCTATATTATTTCTCAGGCCCCAGGAAGACTTTTTGCACTGTAATGGTGCTGCTTGCTTTCTAGCTGTCAGATATGGACTGGATAGGGCAGGGACTATGTGTCCTCTAGGCTTTACCCAGTGTCACTCAACTCCCAGTTAGCTCAGTGATTAGCTTGATGTGTGTGTGGGGCACTCTTAGGTAACTAAAATCCAATAGGGCATCTTCAGGGAGGTTGTAAAAGGTCTCTAAAATGATGCCTGGTGGTCACTGAACTCTCTCTCTCTCTCTCTCTCTCTCTCTCTCTCTATATATATATATATATATATATCATAGTTTCCTTTCTTCCTTTTCCATATGTTAAGTATACAATTGCAATATTGGGTGCTGGGTGTTCATCATATTCTCCCCTTTCCCAGTGCAAATTTCACACCTTAAGGAATCTCTTCCCAATTGTAGCTTGTTGTTCGTCAAAGGGATTTCTTTCTTGAGTGATGCAAAATTTAATGCAGACTACAGAAATATATAAATGATGTTCTTTCAACATATTCGGCTTTCTGAGCCCCAACTCTAGAAAGAGAATATTTGTAAGATAAGGTGGGAAGGAAACTGAGGCAGCTTACAGAATTGGATGAACTGTAGAATACTTTAGACTAAAAGAACAGAATTAATAACACCAAATTACTAGTATACACTCATTACCCCAAGACAGATTCAACTCTTATGCGTATCTTCCTCTGCCCAGAGTCAATTAATTTAAAAACCTTTATACTTCCTCCCCCTTGGGTTATTACTTTTTTTTCTGAAAAATATGCCTAAACTGTTTTGGGGGGATTGTTAAATTTAAATGCTGTTCACTTCCTTACTCTTAGAGGAAGATTGTAGTCATGTTATATTCCCTTTGTCTTGATTCTACACCTTAAAGTATAATTGCATTATAATTTTTACTAACTACACATCATCAGTTTTATTGTTCTGGCTATGTAAATATTTCTTACTGTTCACTGAAGTGGGTGTATCATTACATTTCATTTCTTGCACCACTTTGTTTTACCTGGATTTCAAATGTGACTCCTTTAATTGCTAAATTTTAATGCAAGCCAATAAAATCCACCAGATTTTTAAATGACTCTCCAAAAACATTTTCCAATACATTTTTCCAGTGTCAAACTTAACATCTCTTGGATGCTAACTTTGCATATTTTCTTGAAGGCTTTCTTCCCTCAAGTCCACTCCTCTGCTCCAACTTGGGACATTATTTAGTACAATATGTGCTTCAATATTTTTTAAAATTGAATCAGTGATAAACACATTTACAAAGTTGTTTATGATTGGATTTCAGCAATATAATGTTCCAGCACTCATTTCTTCACCACTACTTTTCTCACCACCAATGATCCCCATTTCCCCTC